>JAVLUX010000195.1:935000-962500 GCA_032164185.1 Moxostoma hubbsi | reverse complement strand
CAAACTGGTGCTTGACATGGACTCTGCTCGCACACGGTGAGAAACACACTAAACCTCACACAAACCTGTTACTGGCGGTACATATGACGCCCAAGATGTGATTTGGATGATTCAGGGGTCTTTTTTAGCTAGTGATGACTGAGTCTCGCCACTACCGTCCACCCCAACGGAGCAGCCGCGGCCATCTGCCTGGGGACGAGGAGCCCGGCCGCCTGGAAGCGGAGGAATGGCCGGCGACCGCGAGAGGAGAAGGGGCTCCTAGCCGACTGCCTGGAGCGGTTAGGGCCGCTGCCAGGGGCGGAGGATGCCCCTACCAGCCGCTGAAACGCAGCGGGGTCTGAGACCGTCCGCCTGGAGTGGGAGAACCGCTGCCAGGGGCGGGGGAGTCCACTTCGGCTCCCCGAGAACGCCAGTTCCGTCCGCCAGGGGCTGGAGGACTGCCTCCGATCCACCCGGAAAGGCGTGGCTGTCGTCCGTTAGAGGGTGGAGGAGTGGCCGAGGAACAAGCTACGGCGTATCGGAGAACCGGCGAGTACGTTTTTTTTAAGACGGTGGTGCGACGAGTAAAAACGTTACAGACCTAATTCCACCTCCGTTATTATCGGATGCTTTAGTGATTGACTTGATTTACATTTGACATTGTTATTGGATGAGGAAGCAACATGGAAGTAAACTATAGCATGTTTAACACGTGAACACTGTATGATTTGGCAATTGACATTTTCTGTGTTCTATTATGCAAGTAATGAGGGAGTGGTGGAGTGGTGGCATGGTGGTGGCATAGTGGGCTAAAGCACAGAACTTGTAATCAGGAGGTTGCTGGTTTGACCCCCACAGTCACCACCTTTGTGTCCATGAGTAAGACACTTAACTCCAGGTTGCTCCGGGGGGATTGTCACTGTAATAAGTGCACTGTAAGTCACTTTGGTGGTGGTGTAGTGGTCTAAAGCACATAACTGGTAATCAGGAGGTTGCTGGTTTGATCCCCACAGTCACCACCATTGTGTCCTTGAGTAAGACACTTAACTCCAGGTTGCTCCGGGGGGATTGTCCCTGTAATAAGTGCACTGTAAGTCACTTTCAGTAAATGTAAATTGCGCGTAGGTCTGTTGCGATTATTAAATCACGGTTATGTGATCCAAGCGCAGATATTTGACCTTACGCTATTTCTGTGGAATGAAAAAAAGGGCTAAAGTGTATTAAAATAACGTGAGAAAGTGAAGAAATTAGGACCGAAATATTATACAATTGCATACTATAATATAATATAATATAAATAAAATATAGATCAAATTAAAAAATTTTATATAACGAATATAAAATATATAAAAGATATTTAAAACATTATTTATCACGTCATTTCGTTCGTATTTAGAGCCTTGCATGGAAATCACATATCTGCATTTTATTATTTAATTTGTATATTTGAAGTTAAATATGTAAAAATAACTTCTTAATGTGTATGAAGCACACACGCAACAAGAAATATGACAATTTATAGGACAAATAATCGTGAAAGCTCTTCGGCCTAAAACAGACTAAAAGAGTTAATCGTCATAATTGCAATGAACAGATAGTCCCGCCCCCCAGCTCATGCCATTGGTCGAGTAAAGTTGTTGCGGCGAGTCTAAGCTGGTCACTCAAAATAAACACCTGAATTTTTATAGCGCCACAGAGAAAATGAACCTCTGAACGGACCACTTATAGTTGTCTTAAAACACCGAAAAAGTTACATGCTTTAGCTTTAAGGGTGTGGCAGGGCGGAGGTCGTGTCTCGGCCCCGCCCTCCGCCCTGCCACAAAGGGTTAATAATAATACAGCAGTTTCTCCTCTCGACTGTAGGTGGCAGCAGTCATCCAGATTTTCAACTCTGTCCAATAAGGAAACAGCAACCGGGGCCAAAGCCGACGCCCTCCGGGAGGAGATGGAGGAGGCAGCCAATCGCATGGAGATCTGTAGGGTGGGTGGGGCTTATTACTCTTGCATTCAGCACCCACTCTCTTTCTCTGAAGTGCAACGTTTTGTGCATTTTTGATTTTCAGGATCAGCTCTCAGCAGACATGTACAGTTTCATGGCCAAAGAAATTGACTATGCAAACTACTTCCAAACGGTGAGTGTGTTACCGATTCAGACTTCTGCCCTCCGACAGTATGGCCCAATTAAAACTCTATCTCTTTCTGTCTTTAGTTGATAGAAGTGCAGGCAGAGTACCACAGGAAGTCTTTGGACTTGCTCCGGAACATTCTCCCTCAGATCAAAGCTCAACAGGGTGAGAATCAAGAGTGTTTCAAGTCCAAAAACATGCAGGTTAAGTGAAGTGGAGACTCTAAATCGCCCCGTATGTGTGTGAGAGTCCTCCAGCCACTAGGGGTTGCGTCAGGAAGGGCATCCGGCGTAAATCTTGCGCCAAATCAAGTATATACATATGCGGACTATCCCGAAGCGGACCCTGCAAATATTCCTTACTGCTCTTTAGTGCTGTTTTGATGGTTTTCTATCATTGTAAATGTTTTCCCAGCTTGGTTTATATATTTTTTTGTCCATATTTTGGTTTCAGAGTCGTGGGTGGAGAAGCCGTGCTACGGGAAACCTTTAGAAGAACATCTGATTTTGAGTGGCAGAGAAATCGCGTTCCCTATCGAGGCGTGCGTGACCACGCTGCTGGACTGCGGCCTACAGGAGGAGGTCAGCTCACTGTCATTTTTCAGTTTAAACACTTAAACTTTACCTTAATCCCTCATTATATATGCAACGAAAGCAGTTCTGTAAATGTGCTGAGTGACACCAGTCAGGTCTCCTTAGCAACCAAATTGGCCCGGTTGCTAGGGAGGGTAGAGTCACATGGGGTAACCATATTGGGCCGGTTGCTAGGGAGGGTAGTGTCACATGGGGTAACCAAATTGGGCCGGTTGCTAGGGAGGGTAGAGTCACATGGGGTAACCATATTGGGCCGGTTGCTAGGGAGGGTAGTGTCACATGGGGTAATCAAATTGGTCCGGTTGTTAGGGAGGGTAGAGTCACATGGGGTAACCAAATTGGTCCGGTTGCTAGGGAGGGTAGAGTCACATGGGGTAATCAAATTGGTCCGGTTGCTAGGGAAGGTAGAGTCACATGGGGTAACCAAATTGGCCCGGTTGCTAGGGAGGGTAGAGTCACATGGGGTATCCAAATTGGTCCGGTTGCTAGGGAGGGCAGAGTCACATGGGGTAATCAAATTGGTCCTGTTGCTAGGGAAGGTAGAGTCACATGGGGTAACCAAATTGGCCCGGTTGCTAGGGAGGGTAGAGTCACATGGGGTAACCTCCTCGTGGTCACTATAATGTGGTTCTCGCTCTCGGTGGGGCGTGTGGCGAGTTGTGCGTGGATGCCGAGCACATTAGGTGTTCCAAATTGGGGAGAATTTTTTTTTAATAAAACTATTTAAATTACTGGTCTTCACTGTATGATTACAATACATTAAAACTTCTTAAAAGCTACTAAAGTTATTCAGTCGAGAGCAGTGAGTGGTTTTCTCGATTTTTGTTGTTGGTATTGCTATTTGGTTAATAATAGGCTATTAATAATAAAAAATGTATCATGATTTATCGCATAATTTTTGGTAATTGTGATTTAATCGCAATTTTTTTTTGTTAAGTGCATTTAATCGCAAAATTTTCTGTAGCTAATCGTGATTAATTGCATAAATTGTTTGCTAATTGCAAATAATCACATACATTTTCGTAGCTAATCGTGATTAATTGCACAAATTTGTTCTTAATTACAATTAAGCACGTAATTGTCCATAGTCAAGCGGGATTAATCGCATACGTCGCTAAGTGCAATCAATTGCAGAATTTTTCGCAGTTAATCATGATTAACCGCATAAATTGTTTGTTAATTGCAATTAATCGCATATTTTACGTAGTCAATCGAGATTAAGCGCATACATTTTTGTTAATTACGATTAATCGCATAATTTTCCATAGTTAATTGTGATTAAGTGCATAAATGGTTTGTTAATTGCAATTAATTACATAATTTTTCGTAATCGCGATTAATCACATACATTTGTGTGTTAATCGCAATTAAGTGCATCATTTTCCATAGTTAATCATGATTAATCTGCAAAAGTGTTTGTGTAAAGCGCAACTAATCGTGGAATTTTTCATAATCGTGATTAATGCAAGCGCAGCAGCTTCCGCAGCCAAGCGCGATTAATCGCATACAATTGTTGAGTTAATCGCAATTAATCGCAGATTTTGAAAGTGCTGAAATGTTATTCTAAATATACTATTTCCTGTCAAAATGCATTTAACTCTTTCTTATGAAAGAAAGCAAAACAAAACGTAACAATTTTTTTTTTATTAACGGTTACATTAAATGTTTCCCACAGTCTAAGTGAGAGGTTGACTAATTGGTTGAGGTTGGCATCCCCTGGCGTAGAGTAAATAATCAATCTGGTGCAAAATAATCGTGAAAAACGTATTATCCTGCGAAATCTGTACTAACATTACAACAATAATAATGTGTACGCCCATGTGTGTGTTTCAGGGTTTGTTTAGAGTTGCGCCATCTGCATCTAAACTGAAGAAGTTGAAAGCGTCATTAGATTGTGGATTGTTGGATTATCAGGAATATTCTGCAGATCCGCACGCCGTCGCAGGTGAGATTTACCTCTGACGTTCATTTTTTACTATCACACGATTCCACCTGATCCAAGACCAGTGCGTGTGTTTTTGTTTCTGTGGCGCAGGTGCTCTAAAATCATACCTGCGGGAGCTGCCCGAACCTCTGCTGACCTTTGACCTGTATGAAGAGTGGATTCAAGCATCAAAGTGAGTGCATGTGAGATTGCTAAAAACAATCGTGAAGCTGTTAGCAGATGCACAGACTGTTTCTATTTCATGGTTTGTTTGACTGTAGTATTGCAGATCAGGACAAGCGTGTGCAAGCGTTATTAGCAGTCTGTGAGAAACTGCCCACAGCAAACAGCAACAACTTCAAGTGAGTATAAACAAAACGATTTTTAGGAAGATGCATTGTTAGCATAACTGTTGTGTTGAGTTAGTAGGCTGTTGGAAGAGATGTAAATTAGGGCTTTAAATTACATTGTTTTTATATTTAATTTGTCCCACCAGGTATTTAATCAAATTTCTTGCCAAGCTCAACGAGTATCAGGATTACAATAAAATGACACCAGGAAACATTGCGATAGTCCTCGGGCCAAACCTGCTGTGGGCGCACACTGAGGGGTGAGTGACAGCACATTGACGGGGAATTCACTATATGCCGATTTTTACTTCTGCGTGAAACCAACGAGTCGATCTGCGAGTAACACAGCCAGATATGCTTGTTTATTGAGAGAAAATACCTACAGCTTTTAAATACATGTGTGCATGCTCTTGAGTCGCTTAAATACAAATAATCTAGCATACTTTGATGCTCCGAGCTAAAAAAATATAGTCAAATTAACGAATAACTATTCGCTTGACAAACACAATTTAGGTGCCGTTTCGAAGCATAGAAGCTGGACTTTACAATGCATATAGTAAATATTACCTTCCTTTAACAAGTGCACGGGCATGAGGGGGCGCTAAACACGAAAAAGTAGAAAATGCTATGCCGCTATTCAATAGCCACTTGTTTGATCTGGACATAATAGGTGTCGTTTTAAAGATTAGACCCTTATCTTTACCATGAATATAGCTGTTCGGACCAATTCTAAAACACTGCTTTTAAATTTCCTGACGAATTAGAACGGTTCCATTTTCATTATGCGCCAATTTGCGATCGCAATCATATTTAGAACCAGTTAAAAAATCGAAAAGTCAACATAGCCATGTGTCATATCTCTTTGGAAAGCTCTTGATTAGTAGAATACAACAAGCTAATTTGTTTCACTCGGAGACCAAACTACAGCGAGTATTAGTGAGTGAAATCCACATGTATAGTAAACGGATAAAGTGAATTTTGGTCACATTTTGGTTCATTACTTCATGAAAAATCAACATGATATACAAAATTACATATTGTAACTTACAGAAGACGACTCTGAATCAAACAAGCCCACACTCAACGTAATACGATGAGTAGATCCTGAAATATTCCTCAAAGAGTGACAATGAAATCTATGGTGGCTATAATCGCTAATGGCATCTCTATAGCAGTTTCCCTGGGAACGGTTCACGGAAACGTCATAGATGTGTTAGATCATCATCACTGGATGTCTAGAGAGTGTTAGAATCCATATTTGGAAACAGGCGATCCCACGTGGGTGAGCAGAACCAGAGCGCACATGCACACACTGCCCACAAGAGGGCGCATTTTTCAACGCGCATTTTTTGAGTGATGGAATAAGAGCCCCATATGTGAGCTAAATTTCATTATTAACGGGGGTGATAGCATTTATGTGCAAGTGCTGCTTTAGTGCTTGATTCACTGAAGGAAATATGTCAATCAATTAACTGTGCAAACATGCACAAACATCTGCGCAGAACGCAATTTGCACGGGTTAATTTTACATCTTACAGGCTCAACTGCTCTGTTAGACATTTCTAAAGATGTTCATCATCATCAAAAGGCAGATTTACATGATTAGTCCTCATGTTTGTCTCAGGAATATTACAGAGATGATGACGACGGTCTCACTGCAGATAGTAGGAATCATCGAGCCAATTATCCAGCATGCTGATTGGTTCTTCCCCGGAGGTGAGACAAACAGATAGACCAATGAGATGCTCCATAGAGGTTTTAATGATCAATTCAGTATCGATTCTTTGAGTTTTGTGTTGTGAGATGCTGTCATATACTTATTTGTCTTGTATCTTCCTATCACAGAGATTGAGTTTAATGTAACGGGTAACTACGGCAGCCCCGTCCACACCAATCACAATGCCAACTACAGCTCCATGCCCTCACCCGACATGGACCAATCAGAGCGCAGGCAGCAGGAGCAGAGCAGACGACCCCTCAGTGTTGCCACTGACAACATGATGCTGGAGTTCTACAAGAAAGATGGGTATGAACAAAAACAGAAGTGAGTTCAGTTACCGTGGGCTCAGTTACCGTGGGCTCAGTTACCGTGAGCTCAGTTACCGTGGGCTCAGTTACCGTGAGCTCAGTTACCGTGAGCTCAGTTACCGTGGGCTCAGTTACCGTGAGCTCAGTTACCGTGGGCTCAGTTACCGTGAGTTCAGTTACCGTGAGCTCAGTTACCGTGAGCTCAGTTACCGTGAGCTCAGTTACCGTGAGCTCAGTTACCGTGGGCTCAGTTACCGTGGGCTCAGTTACCGTGAGCTCAGTTACCGTGAGCTCAGTTACCGTGGGCTCAGTTACCGTGAGCTCAGTTACCGTGGGCTCAGTTACCGTGAGCTCAGTTACAGTGAGCTCAGTTACCGTGGGCTCAGTTACCGTGAGCTCAGTTACCGTGGGCTCAGTTACCGTGGGCTCAGTTACCGTGAGCTCAGTTACCGTGGGCTCAGTTACCGTGAGCTCAGTTACCGTGAGCTCAGTTACCGTGAGCTCAGTTACCGTGAGCTCAGTTACCGTGGGCTCAGTTACCGTGGGCTCAGTTACCGTGAGCTCAGTTACCGTGGGCTCAGTTACCGTGAGCTCAGTTACCGTGAGCTCAGTTACCGTGGGCTCAGTTACCGTGAGCTCAGTTACCGTGAGCTCAGTTACCGTGAGCTCAGTTACCGTGGGCTCAGTTACCGTGGGCTCGGTTACCGTGAGCTCGGTTACCGTGGGCTCGGTTACCGTGGGCTCGGTTACAGTGAGCTCGGTTACCGTGAGCTCGGTTACCGTGGGCTCAGTTACCGTGGGCTCAGTTACCGTGGGCTCAGTTACCGTGGGCTCAGTTACCGTGGGCTCAGTTACCGTGAGCTCAGTTACCGTGGGCTCAGTTACCGTGAGCTCAGTTACCGTGGGCTCAGTTACCGTGGGCTCAGTTACCGTGAGCTCAGTTACCGTGGGCTCAGTTACCGTGAGCTCAGTTACCGTGGGCTCAGTTACCGTGGGCTCAGTTACCGTGAGCTCAGTTACCGTGAGCTCAGTTACCGTGAGCTCAGTTACCGTGAGCTCAGTTACCGTGGGTTCAGTTACAGTGAGCTCAGTTACCGTGGGCTCAGTTACCGTGGGCTCAGTTACCGTGGGCTCAGTTACCGTGGGCTCAGTTACAGTGGGTTCAGTTACAGTGAGCTCAGTTACCGTGAGCTCAGTTACCGTGAGCTCAGTTACCGTGAGCTCAGTTACCGTGGGCTCAGTTACCGTGGGCTCAGTTACCGTGGGCTCAGTTACCGTGAGCTCAGTTACCGTGAGCTCAGTTACCGTGGGCTCAGTTACCGTGAGCTCAGTTACCGTGAGCTCAGTTACCGTGAGCTCAGTTACCGTGAGCTCAGTTACCGTGGGCTCAGTTACCGTGAGCTCAGTTACCGTGGGCTCAGTTACCGTGGGCTCAGTTACCGTGAGCTCAGTTACCGTGGGCTCAGTTACCGTGAGCTCAGTTACCGTGGGCTCAGTTACCGTGGGCTCAGTTACCGTGAGCTCAGTTACCGTGAGCTCAGTTACCGTGAGCTCAGTTACCGTGAGCTCAGTTACCGTGGGCTCAGTTACCGTGGGCTCAGTTACCGTGAGCTCAGTTACAGTGATATATATGTATAATGTGTGTGTGTGTGTGTGTGTGAGTCTATTTTTAAAACCATTAAGACCATTTTCAGAACAATTAAACAAATTTTCCCAGTGTGCATCAGCCGGTGCAGTTTCAATCTCAAGTTTCAATGACAGTAATGAGAATCTAATGACAATCACGAACTTCTGCGCAAACAAACTAAAAAGTAAAACTGCATCACAGTTGGGGGAAATGTGCTTATGTATATAAGATATAATAATTTCACAGTGCAACATTGTCCTGATTATATGCTTCGTTTTCTTGATGTTTTAATGAGATTCATCTGTGTAAGAGGCTCTTTAGAATGAGAGCTTTTCCTCTCCGGTAGTTTGTGGTTGCACGTCTCCCTGTTTGATTCCTCATTGACTCGTGGAAACTGAGCCGCTGGCCGCTAGTTTATGGATCTCCATTTTGGCTCTTAGTGTCTGTGTGATCTGACCTGCTTCTGCTTCTGCTTTTATTCCTCTAATGCAGCATTAGGAAAATTCAAAGGTAACGCTTCCTTTCTCACGGTCTGCTCGGACACTGATTTCATGCAAACCTGCTGAATTTTTTAGACACTTAGAAGTGTTGTGTTAATTGTGCCTGATTGGTGGACGGTTGTGTAAGGAAGGTTGCTGGTTGAGTGCATGTGAATTTATGTCCATGTATGTATGCCAGTTCAAAAGTATTTTTGTGATGTGAGATAAAATGTTAGATGATGGCGTGTCCCACATTTGCCATTATAGCGTTGAAAAAAGTGTTTTATTTTGATAAGTGGAGTGATAGAGAATGAAAAGAGACCCCAGGAATCTGATTGGCTGTGTGTCTGCCCCGTTGCAGTATGGGAGTGCGAGTGATGGACACTTCCTGGGTGTCTCGGAGAGGCTCTTCATCGTCTCGTAAGAGCTCGTCGACTCCTCCCAGCGGACTGCCGCCAGCGCTGCCCTCTGACGAGCAATCAGGCGATCTCTCCACCTCCCCCTCACAGACTCCGCCCCCCATCAGTGATAGGATCAGGTAAAAAGTGGGAACCAATAGAAATCCCATACAAAACACATGACATCCAATCAAACGCTGTCCGCTGCTGTTTTCATTGCCCATTTCAATTCAACCAGCTGATGACATCATGAATATTAATCATTTAAATGAACAAAATTGCCAAATTACTTAAATCATTAAATGCCTGTTTAAATATTTAAATAAATCATTAAATACACAATGATATAATACTTTAGAAAAAATAAATGTTCCTAGTATTTCATGTTTGCACTAGTTTTGTGCCCAGTTTACATTTAAAGTCTCTAAACAGAAAGTGGGAGGTGCTTGTCGTTGAGTGACGTTTTCGAAAATTAAAATTAAACAAAGCTTAAAAGCATAAATAAAAATACTAGTGCTAAAATAAAATACAAGGGGCATTTCTTGATTTATTACAATGTCATTATGTATATAATAATTTGTTTTAATATTTAAAAATTAAGTAATTTGGCCCATAATGATTAAATATTAATAAGGAACAATTTTGATTATATTGGCTGAATTAAAATGAAGTGAATCTGATTTTTAGGTGCTTGATTATTTTTTCAACACTTTAATATTTTCTTTCCATCAGCTGAAGCATTTGTGGTTTAATGTCGACTAACACCGAAAATCATTTTGACTCATCCCAAAGAAAAAATAAAACTATAAATTATGGTATGCTTAAAAATAAAACAAATAAAAATATATGAAACTTTTTGTAAAATAAACGAGTTTTCCCTTTCAGTCAAGTTGTTTTCTTACCACATTGGCAAATAGATTGTTCTTGTTATAAGCATAAACCACAAAATTTGTTAGAAAGAAAAAAACTATTTGTAGTGTAGATGTGTCACAAGATGTCTGTCTAGACGTGATTGTTAGGGCTAAACCTAACTGCTAACACAAACGCTAACTGCTAACTCTAACTGCTAACACAAACGCTAACTGCTAACTCTAACTGCTAACAATAACAGTTAACTCTGTACATTATTACTCTCACACATTTACATAGAAAACAATGAAAAAAAGAGCAGACAGAAACAAAAACATGTTCGTTAGGGCTAACACTAACCGCTAACCACTAACCCTATCTGCTAACACAAACCACTAACCCTATCTGCTAACACTAACCGCTAACCACTAACCCTATCTTCTAACACAAACCGCTAACCCTATCTGCTAACACAAACCGCTAACCCTATCTGCTAACACTAACCACTAACCCTATCTGCTAACACTAACCACTAACCACTAACCCTATCTTCTAACACAAACCGCTAACCCTATCTGCTAACACAAACCGCTAACCCTATCTGCTAACCCTATCTGCTAACACAAACAACTAACCCTATCTGCTAACACAAACCGCTAACCCTAACCACTAATCTTAACTGGTAACATTAGCCGCTAACACTAACTGCTAACCCTATCTGCTAACAAAAACAGTTAACCCTAACAGCTAACCTTAACCGGTAAAACTAACCGCTAACCCTAACAGCTAACACTAACCGCTAACCCTAACTGCTAACACTAACTGCTAATCCTAACTGCTAACACCAACTGCTAATATTAACCACTAACCCTATCTGCTAACCCTAACCGCTACCATAACCGGTAAAATTAACCCCCAACTGCTAACACTAACTGCTAACCCTATCTGCAAACAAAAACCGTTAACCCTAACAGCTAACCTTAACCGCTAACCCTAACCGCTAACCCTAACTGCTAACACTAACTGCTAATCCTAACCGCTAACAATAACCGGTAAAATTAACCCCCAACCGCTAACACTAACTGCTAACAAAAACCGTTAACCCTAACAGCTAACCTTAACCGGTAAAACTAACCGCTAACCATAACAGCTAACACTAACCGCTAACCCTAACTGCTAACACTAACTGCTAATCCTAACCGCTAACACCAACTGCTAACATTAACCACTAACCCTAACTGCTAACCCTAGCCGCTAACAATAACCGGTAAAATTAACCCCTAACCGCTAACCCAAACTGCTAACCCAAACTGCTAACCCTAACGATCACTTTGCATAGACAAGTTAAGAAAGCGATTCTTTCACAGTAATCTCGTGTTAACAAGTCAAATGTGTACGTTTTGTGTATTTGATTGTTATTGATGTTTATTGGCTGTTTACTTCCATTGCAAGTGTCCGACTGTAACCTGAGTGGGCAAGTCAAAATTATTTTCTGTGGTAATCGACATCATGATTTGGAACATTCCTTAAAGGGATATTTCAACCCAAAAAATTTTATTCAGTCATTATTAACTCACCTTGGTGTTGTTCCAAATCCATAAGACTGTGTGAAGCACACACTCGCATTAATACAGTTCAAGGTAATGGTGACCGAGACTGACTTTCTGCCAAATATCTACTTTTTTTGTTACACCGAAGAAGGAAGGTTATACAGGTTTGGAACAACATGAGAGTGAGTAAAGGATGAATCGTACAGATGCCCCCGAGTGCTGTCGGCCGTGTTCTCTTCTTTATGTCTCAATGTTCAAAATCTTTTCAGCTCTGATGACGCGTCTTCCAATTGGTCGGACTCCTGTTACGTCTGCCCCTCCCCCGAGGAGGAAAGACCGCCCCCTCCGTACCCGTTCTCTTCCTCCTCTTCCTCTCCCTCGTTCTCTCACCACTCGCCCCACCCTCACCCTCGAGCACAGCCCTGCGCGCATCCCGTCGCCCCTGGACCTGAGTCTGTTCCGCCCGGTCCGTCTCCTCCCCCTCTGTCCGCGCGCTGGTCCGTATACAGCCCGCCTCCTTTCCTCCCGCCCTTCTCCTCTCTGGACATCAACTCCAACCCTAAACCCAGTTTCCTGCACCTGCCCAAACAGGGCATTCTGCCCGCTAACCCCACCCCCTCGCATGCGCCGCACGCCGACTCAATCCCCCCGCCCGTCTACATCAAACCCCCCCTCGTTCTGCCCCGTAACGACCCCTGCAACCCTAACTTTACCCCTCACTCTGCTCCGCCGCCATGGGCCGCCTGCGTCTGTAACCGAGAGAGGGGACTCAGAGTGCCTAGGTAACTAATATGCAAGAAAACACATAACTGTTATAGCGCCCCCATATGATGCCCACTTGTAATGCACAACGTTTTACAGTAAAAGTCATCGTAACATTCTTAATGCACATTCCTGGTCTTATTGTGCACAACTCATCACTGTACGTTATTCTAAATGGAAAAAAACTTTGTCTTTGTAATAGTAAACTTTTAAAGTCAGCATCAAATGTTGAGTATTTCTAATTATAAACATATACCGTGAGCTGTAAGTTTGTTCATCAATGGTATATGCCATCAGTCTGCGTGCTTAAAAATAGTTTTTTTAAAAGAACTACATTACCCATGATCCTGAGGGGCAAAATCCGCCAATCAAAGAATGGAGTCGCTACTTATATATTTGCATACATTGGATTATTTTGCAGTAACATTAAACATATTTTTTCTAATAATCAAAAACTTTAAATCAGTCGTTTTATATTTTCCTATAGTTTGATTATATAATTCGCAATGCATCATGGGATTGTAGTTCATGAATGATGTTTAAGTGCACAGACTTGCACTTTTGCCATTTTTTTTCCTATTTGCTTCAAATCATTTTTATTTATATATCATATATTGATTGGATGGTGTAAAGTGTTTCTATATGACAGGTGGTTGAAAAATAAGATTACCTGATGGAGTCGGGCTGAAAAGGAAAGTCGAGTTATTAAATTTTGATGAAAGATTAAAATACAAACTTTTTCGGGGTCTGTGTATCTCAGTGAGTATTGACGCTGACTGTCACACCTGGAGTCGTGAGTTTGAATCCAGGGCGTGCTGAGTGACTCCAGTCAGGTGTCCTTAGCAACCAAACTGGGCCGGTTGCTAGGGAGGGTAGAGTCACATGGGGTAACCAAATTGGCCCAGTTGCTAGTTAGGGAAGAGTCACATGGGGTAACCAAATTGGCCCAGTTGCTAGGGAGGGTAGAGTCACATGGGGTAATTAAATTGTCCCGGTTGCTAGGGAGGGTAGAGTCACATGGGGCAACCAAATTGTTCCGGTTGCTAGGGAGGGTAGAGTCACATGGGGTAACCAAATTGTCCCGGTTGCTAGGGAGGGTAGAGTCACATTGGGTAACCAAATTGTCCCGGTTGCTAGGGAGGGTAGAGTCACATGGGGTAACCAAATTGGCCCGGTTGCTAGGGAGAGTAGAGTCACATGGGGTAACCAAATTGTCCCGGTTGCTAGGGAGGGTAGAGTCACATGGGGTAACCAAATTGGCCCGGTTGCTAGGGAGGGTAGAGTCACATGGGGTAACCAAATTGTCCCGGTTGCTAGGGAGGGTAGAGTCACATGGGGTAACCAAATTGTCTCGGTTGCTAGGGAGGATAGAGTCACATGGGGTAACCAAATTGGCCCGGTTGCTAGGGAGGGTAGAGTCACATGGGGTAACCAAATTGGCCCGGTTGCTAGGGAGGGTAGAGTCACATGGGGTAACCTCCTCGTGGTCACTATAATGTGGTTCTTGCTCTCGGTGGGGCGTGTGGCGAGTTGTGCGTGGATGCCGCGGAGAATAGCGTGAAGCCTCCACACGTGCTACGGCTCCGCGGTAACACGCTCAACAAGTCACGTGATAAGATGCGCAGATTGACGCCTCAGACGCGGAGGCAACTGAGATTCGTCCTCCGCCGCCCGGATTGAGGCGAGTCACTACGCCACCACAAGGACTCAGAGCGCATTGGGAATTGGACGTTCCACATTGGGGAGAAAAAATAACTACAAAAATACAGCCTGAATCAGAATAATGTGCAACGGTGAATCATTCACAATAAGACCTGGAATGTGTGTTTGGAATGTGAAATAGTGTCAATTTTATGTCATATTGACTTCAAAAGTGCAGCAACTAAAACTGTTAACTAAAGAATATCTGGAGTCTTTCTTTCAAGCGCCTGCACTGCGTCCTCCATTAACATGGAGCAAAAATCCCTTCGGTCAAATGATGGGGTTTTTATGTGTGCTTTTGAATGGCCGCCATGCTACTTCACATGCTTAATATCTAACCGCTGATAGTATAAAGCATTTTAGTACTGACAAACTCAATGATACAATAGTTCAATAGTCGTTATTTGATATTGGTGCATGTTTCTGTTGTCAGCACCCCGATGAATAAAGAGCCCTCGCCTGTGATTGGTCAAAGAGGGATTTCTCCAACAGAGCCCTCTGGTGGACAGACACAGTTATCAGACCAGAGTCCTTACACGCTGCGTAAAGGTACGTGTGGTTAAGTGCATGCATGTTAATCTCCATGAAGCTCATCCCTCAGTTTGTAAACAATAAAGAAAAATCATATGCATAGTAATGCACTTACAATAGAAGTCTATGGGGCAAGTGCACCAGCGAGCTAAAAAGCAGAAATGTAAAGCTCATAATTTTCTTAAGGCAATTGTGTGAATTCATATGTGCAAAATGGGTGTTCTCTGAGCTGTAAAGTTGTTTAAATCATCGTTTTAGTGGTTGCACTTTGTATCTTGCCCCATAAACTTCCATTGTAAGTGCATTACTGGACGCAGGATGTAGCAGTTTGTTACTGCTGCTTAACTTGAACCTGTAATTATAATTGTGCTTCCATTATTATTTCTCTCAGTTTCCAAAAAATTGGCGCCCATCCCTCCCAAGGGTCCGTTTTCTTCGTCTGGCTGCGTGTCGGATCTATCTCCGGGCCCTTCGCCCGTCAGTCTGTCCCCGACGCCCCCCAGCACCCCCTCCTCATACGGATTCAGTTACCCACAGGGAAGCTCCTTCCTCACGTCACCCGGACACAACCACAGTCAGACCGCCACCACGCCCTCTCTCTTCTCCGCGCCTCCGCTCACGGGCACCCTGCCCAAATCACGACCCACACCGAAACCGCCCCGCCATAGACCGAACCTGCCCCCGCCACAGCCTCCGGGTACCCCCGGTTTGAGCCCGCAGCCCCTGGAACATGCCGCAGGCCTGCTGGACGGGTTGTCATCGGGCGAGAGCATGTCAACAGGTACAGACTACATTTTAGGGACCCTGACAATTGTTTGGCGTTATCCAGCAGCCTCAAAACGTATTTGGTCACCTGAGGTCACCTGAGATGCGGCGCTGAACATGCAAATCAATATATATTATGGTATTATGCAAAATAGGTGTCGTTTTAAAGATTAGACCCTTATCTTTACCATGAATATAGCTGATCGGACCAATTCTAAAACACTGCTTTTAAATTTCCTGACGAATTAGAACGGTTCAATTTTCATTATGCGCCAATTTGCGATCACAATCATATTTAGAACCAGTTAAAAAATCGAAAAGACAACATAGCCATGTGTCATATCTCTTTGGAAAGCTCTTGATTAGTAGAATACAACAAGCTAATTTGTTTCACTCGGAGACCAAACTACAGCGAGTATTAGTGAGTGAAATCCACATGTATAGTAAACAGATAAAGTGAATTTTGGTCACATTTTGGTTCATTACTTCATGAAAAATCAACATGATATACAAAATTACATATTGTAACTTACAGAAGACGACTCTGAATCAAACAAGCCCACACTCAACGTAATACGATGAGTAGATCCTGAAATATTCCTCAAAGAGTGACATGAAATCTATGGTGGCTATAATCGCTAATGGCATCTCTATAGCAGTTTCCCTGGGAACGGTTCACGGAAACGTCATAGATGTGTTAGATCATCATCACTGGATGTCTAGAGAGTGTTAGAATCCATATTTGGAAACAGGCGATCCCACGTGGGTGAGCAGAACCAGAGCGCACATGCACACACTGCCCACAAGAGGGCGCTCAACGCGCATTTTTTGAGCGATGGAATAAGAGGCCCATATGTGAGCTGAATATATTTCATTATTAGGCAATTAGTTGATATAAGTCACAATTTTTGTACAGAAGCTATTGGACTCCACTCTTGTAAATATGCGCTCAGCCGAAATGCTTCTGCGAGAGGCTCGCTGAACTGACACTGTTCTTAAAGAGACAGTACAGATTTATCATGCATTCTACATATCAATGTCAATACTTGTAAATAGTCTTTCTATAAGTGAACGTATAGCTCTTGTCCACTCTTGCTGTTGATGTTGTTTTGCAGCAGTGTAAGGTCGTGAGGTCACTGGGCTTCGGGTCAGAAGGGTAAGCAACAGTGTCTGTGTCTAATGTCACCTGACGTCACATCGTCCTCTGATTGTGCTTTAAAGACACGCCTCCATTCACCTGATATATGTCATCAGTTTGTGCCTGTAACTAACGTCCAACCATCCTGCCCTGCATGGCTCTGACGTCTCGCTTTGATTGACAGGCAGCTTCACATTACCCCCCCCACCCTTTAGTTTAAACATTCATGACCTCCTCACTGGACTTTCGGGTTCAGTCACGTCTGCCCTGCACAAACCCACCGAACAGCCCCTCGTGTTCCTGTATCCTGACATTTAAAAGAATGATTAGAGCTGACGAGGAACATTAGAAGCTCATTCTGTGGAGACTACATTGAAAATCTGCATCTTTCCTTCTTCATTTAAACCTGGAAATAAACTTAAAAAGTAAAACAATGTAAAGTTATGACATTACCCAAATAAGTAATTTGTCAGTTCTGCAATAATTCTACGGGAAATGAAATACAAACCTGTGAAAGCTGCAAATACAATGTCCTGTTCCTCTTTTACTCCATCATAAAGTTATACTGTATTTTGCCACACATACACACACACACCTCGTACACAAACACACACACACACACCTCGTACACAAACACACACACACACACCTCGTACACAAACACACACACACACACCTCGTACACAAACACACACACACACACACACACACACACCTCGTACACAAACACACACACACACACACACACATACACACACACACATACACACACACACATACACACACACACCTCGTACACAAACACACACACACACACCTCGTACACAAACACACACACACACACACACACACACACACACACACACCTCGTACACAAACACATACACACACGCACATACACACACACACACACACACACCTCATACACACACACACGCACGTACACACACACATACACACACGCACACACACACACACACACCTCGCACACACGCACACACACGTGCATGCACACACACTCTCTCACATGCACACACACACACACACACACACACATATAAACACACACACTCTCTCACATGCACATACACACACATATAAACACACACACACCTCGTACACAAACACACACACACACACCTCGTACACAAACACACACACACACACACACACACCTCGTACACAAACACATACACACACGCACATACATACATACACACACACACAGACATACACACACCTCATACATACACACACGCACGTACACACACACACACACCGCACACACACACACACACCTCGCACACACGCACACACACGTGCATGCACACACACTCTCTCACATGCACACACACACACACACACACATATAAACACACACACTCTCTCACATGCACATACACACATATAAACACACACACACTTACACATATAAACACACACATATATAAACACACACACACACTCACACACACACATATATAAACACACACACTCACACACACACACACACATATAAACACACACACACATATATAAACACACACACTCACTCACACACACACACACACATATAAACACACACACACACATATATAAACACACACACTCACTCACACACACACACACACATATAAACACACACACACACATATATAAACACACTCACACACACACACATATATAAACACACACTCACACACACACACACACATATAAACACACACACACACACATATATAAACACACACACTCACACACACATATAAACACACACACACACACATATAAACACACACACATATATAAACACACACACACATATATAAACACACACACACATATATAAACACTCACACACACACATATATAAACACACACATATATAAACACACACACTGACACACACACACATGTATAAACACACACACACACATATATAAACACTCACACACACACATATAAACACACACACACACACACATATATAAACACACACACACACACACACATATATAAACACACACACTGACACACACTCACACACACACACATATATAAACACACACTCACACACACACACACACATATATAAACACACACACTGACACACACTCACACACACACACATATATAAACACACACTCACACACACACACACACATATATAAACACACACTGACACACACACACACACATATATAAACACACACTCACACACACATTTAAATAGTTGTAAAAAATGAAAGAAAAAATCATATTTAATTAAAAAAATGAAAACAGAGGCATTTCAATAGTAGTCTCAAACAAAAGCCTATTGTAAGTCAGGGGTCTTCAAACCTTTCAATACATATTTCTTTATTACAAACCTACAGTATCTGCAGATTTGTATGTTTATTTCTTATATATTATTGAACACCCCTGTTCTGACTGTTATTCACTCACACTCCCTGCTGTGCTTTTACCTCTAGACTCCTTGTGTGATCCGGACATTCCCGTAATAAACGCTGAACTGGACGGAATTCTGGAGCACCGGTGTTGCGGCCCGAACAGGAACTCTGTGTGTCTGGTGGAGTCAGAGGAGGAATCGGAGAGCACCGCACTATAACACGTCCTATCCTCACTGCTCTTCATATAACCGGAATATTCAACGCTTGCACTGACGACAAACCGGATCTGAAGGAATACGACAAATCTGCTGTCGGGCTCACGGCTTCTTTATGTTTTTCCATTTTGTCTGTTTTATATTTGCCTTATCTAAGTTCTCGCACTTTTGCCTTGAAGTTTGCTTGCTTGGACTGCTGTTGGGTTCGTGATTGTAGAAGGTTAGAAGTGTACTGGATCCCTCTGGCTCGGCTCATTGTCAAACTATCATCCAAAACAACCCCAAACGATCTCAATCTGGACCAAAACCCTCGTGAATCATTCTAGATCCACGTTTAACAAATGACTCTTATGAACCGGTTCTTTTCAGTGAATCAAAACAGACAGATCAACCATTGTAGTCCAATCCAAACAAATGACTCTTATGAACCGGTTCTTTTTAGTGAATCAAAACAGACAGAGCAACCAGTGTAGTCCGACTCCAAACAAACGACTCTTATGAACCGGTTCTTTTCAGTGAATCAAAACAGACAGATCAACCAGTGTAGTCCAACTCCAAACAAACGACTCTTATGAACCGGTTCTTTTTAGTGAATCAAAACAGACAGATCAACCAGTGTAGTCCAACTCCAAACAAATGACTCTTATGAACCGGTTCTTTTTAGTGAATCAAAACAGACAGATCAACCAGTGTAGTCCAACTCCAAACAAATGACTCTTATGAACCGGTTCTTTTTAGTGAATCAAAACAGACAGATCAACCAGTGTAGTCCGACTACAAACAAACGACTCTTATGAACCGGTTCTTTTTAGTGAATCAAAACAGACAGATCAACCAGTGTAGTCCAACTCCAAACAAATGACTCTTATGAACCGGTTCTTTTTAGTGAATCAAAACAGACAGAGCAACCAGTGTAGTCCAACTCCAAACAAATGACTCTTATGAACCGGTTCTTTTTAGTGAATCAAAACAGACAGAGCAACCAGTGTAGTCCGATTCCAAACAAATGACTCTTATGAACCGGTTCTTTTGAATCTACAGCATGAAACGCACATCATGATGAGTGTAGTCCGATTCCAGATCGAATGACTCCTATGAACCGATTCTTTTGAGTCTATACTACAGAACATACAGCGCTACCTCTGATCGAATGATGCTTGACTGAAATGTCTTTGTTTAAAGAAACGTAAACCGGAAGATATGAATGTGAATATGACTGAGTTTAAAGTATTTACGGTGTCTATGAATGAATGTCGGATATTTAAAGAGTGTGAAGTCTGTTTGTTGCAATATATAACATTCTTGATAAATTAAAGATATCAAAATCACAGAAAATATTACAAATAAAGTCGATGTATTATGTAAACATTATATAACTGTATGGACACTGGGCAGGAAACAGTGACGGTCATTTTTGAATGTTTTATTCCCCCCCCCCCCCGTGTGTTTTGAAATGGTACTGACCAAACAAATGATTCTGATTTAAATTCTGCTGTATGTTTATGAAGTCTAAATGCACCGCTGCAAACATGTATATAGTCTATAGAAGAAACGATCAAACATTTATGAGTCTCATTCTCTCTCTAAATATACAGATATATATACAGACAATATTATTTTTGCTTGGAACAGTTCTGGTGAACGTAAATACAGTAATATGCCGCGGCTCCTGTGCAGGTCTCTGGAAATCCATTGCGACAGAGATTAAAGTCAATGAAGTATCACAAGTTGACCTCTTACGGGATGGTTGTTGTTGGGGTTTGTGTGTGTGTGTGTGTGTGTGTGTGTGTGACATGATGTACGAACGCCAACTACTGTTTTAAGACACATCGTCCGTCCTTTGAAGTCAACATGAAACGCAACTTCCATCCCGTGACAACCATCAGCCGAATCGTCATTTGGATTACTTTTCGATGAGAGTACGAAGAGAAACATTTTCATTTGGAATAACGCACACTGATGATGATTTAATAAAATCACAAATGTGTGTTCCAGTGAGACACTTCCAATGCAAGTCAATGGGGTTTAATCTGTAAACATTCAAATACTGTTTCACAAGTATAGACACATAAACAATATGTGTGTCAACATGATTTTACTGTCATTAAATCACTTAATAACCACATCTGTGGAAAGTTATAGATAATTTTACAACTTTGTTGCCATGACGACGCAATGTTCATAATTTTACAACTTCGTTGCCATGACGATGCAATGTTCATAATTTTACAACTCCGTTGCCATGACGATGCAATGTTCATAATTTGACAACTCCGTTGCCATGACGATGCAATGTTCATAATTTGACAACTCCGTTGCCATGACGATGTAATGTTCATAATTTGACAACTCCGTTGCCATGACGACGCAATGTTCATAATTTTACAACTTCGTTGCCATGAGGATGCAATGTTCATAATTTTACAACTCCGTTGCCATGACGATGCAATGTTCATAATTTTACAACTCCGTTGCCATGACGATGCAATGTTCATAATTTGACAACTTCGTTGCCATGACGATGTAATGTTCATAATATGACAACTTCGTTGCCATGACGATGCAATGTTCATAATTTTACAACTCCGTTGCCATGACGATGCAATGTTCATAATTTTACAACTCCGTTGCCATGATGATGCAATGTTCATAATTTTACAACTCCGTTGCCATGACGATGCAATGTTCATAATTTGACAACTCCGTTGCCATGACGATGTAATGTTCATAATTTGACAACTCCGTTGCCATGACGATGTAATGTTCATAATTTGACAACTCCGTTGCCATGACGATGTAATGTTCATAATTTGACAACTCCGTTGCCATGACGACGCAATGTTCATAATTTTACAACTTCGTTGCCATGAGGATGCAATGTTCATAATTTTACAACTCCGTTGCCATGACGATGCAATGTTCATAATTTTACAACTCCGTTGCCATGACGATGCAATGTTCATAATTTGACAACTTCGTTGCCATGACGATGTAATGTTCATAATATGACAACTTCGTTGCCATGACGATGTAATGTTCATAATTTGACAACTTCGTTGCCATAACGATGTAATGTTCATAATTTTACAACTCAGTTGCCATGATGACGTAATGTTCATAATTTTACAACTCCGTTGCCATGACGATGCAATGTTCATAATTTGACAACTTCGTTGCCATGACGATGTAATGTTCATAATATGACAACTTCGTTGCCATGACGATGTAATGTTCATAATTTGACAACTTCGTTGCCATGACGATGTAATGTTCATAATTTTACAACTCCGTTGCCATGACGATGTAATGTTCATAATTTTACAACTTCGTTGCCATGACGACGTAATGTTCATCATTTTACAACTCCGTTGCCATGACGATATAACGGCGTAAACAGTAAAACGATGATTTAAAAAACTTTACAGCTCAAATAATACACAAGTTTTAACAGAATAATTAATGTAAGTACTTTTATAAAATTAGAAACTTCACATTTCTGACTTTAAACCTCCAAAAATGTCCCCCATTGACTTGCATTGGAATGATGCGTTCACGTAGAACGTGAAGGACATTTTTCATCCATTTTTCCAGATTTCTTCTGCTACTACGTCAGAGACATCCGGACAATCTCAATGCTGATTGGCTTTCGCGACAACACGTCACGTGGATTGATTACGTGAATAAAGCGATTTCACGTGTTCGAGTCGCATCATTCGCCGCATAAAACGATCGCTTCGCATTGTATGTGAACGCACCATAAGCGTCTCACTGGAACACACATTTGTGCTTTTTTGTAAAAGAGGGACAAAAAACAAAACAAAAACAACCTCCTAATGTGATTTTCTGTTAATTAACAGCTTTTGTGTTTTTGTGTTTGTATGTGCGTATATTAGTGCAATTGACATTATTTTATTTGACCATCTGACGCACATCTGACACTCTTAAGTAGCTGAAATGGGTTTTGAGGATAAATCTGGGTTATTGTAAAGATGATCTGATGTCTGTAAATCTGCCGCATGCTTTGCATTCATTCCTTACATTGTACCTCAATCTGAAATACTTTATAAATGCATTTTTAGCTTGTCAGAAGACGCTAATACTCGAACCCCAAATATGTACCGCTAATCAAAATGATCTACCCTTCATACTTCCTGTACTGTCAAACCTTAAGAAGACTTTAATTGTACAACCTTTAGTATAAAGCAGATCGCATGCAACATTGTTCTAAAGGGGCGTTCACACCAACAGCGTTTTGACCAGCACTTTTGAGTGCCACTTTTCGAGCGGGACTTTGGGATGCACAATCACTATTAAATTAAAGGATTTGAAGAATACTGCGACACAGCGTGAACACGGCGCCACGAACCGCTGTCAGTGTGAACGCACTTCAGACTTGGCTGTACATCACACTGAATCCAGCGCTGATGTTTCTGGCCGTCACACAACGCTCTGGAGCTCTGAATAACTCGTGCTTTCATGTATTTCTCATGTGTATCTGAGGAGGAGCTCGTCGTGGAATGTTCAACCACACAGTACTGGACAATCCACACAGACCCGCGTGTACCGACTGTGTTTATGTGCTGCTGGAGTTTTCTAACGATGCATGCCGTGTCACTGTCATGCGGTTCTGTTCGCTCTGTTTGTTATTTATTTATTTACTTCTTCATGTGTTTCATGCTTGATTTACACCTGAACAAACAGGGGCCAAATAAAGGCAGATCATTTACTCAGAGAATGATTTATAACATTTAGTTGTTTATTAATGCAGAGGTGTGTGAGTGTGAGTGTGTGTATATGACTGTGTGTGTGTGTGAGTCTGTGTGTGTGTATGAGTGTGTGTATATGACTGTGTGTGTGTGTGAGTCTGTGTGTGTGTATGAGTGTGTGTATATGACTGTGTGTGTGTGTGAGTCTGTGTGTGTGTATGAGTGTGTGTATATGACTGTGTGTGTGAGTGTGTGTATATGACTGTGTGTGAGTGTGTGTGAGTCTGTGTGTGTGTGTATATGACTGTGTGTGTGTGTGAGTCTGTGTGTGTGTATGAGTGTGTGTATATGACTGTGTGTGTGTGTGTATGAGTGTGTGTGTGTGTATATGACTGTGTGTGTGTGTGTGTGTGTGTGTATGAGTGTGTGTGAGTCTGTGTGTGTATGAGTGTGTGTGTATGAGTGAGTGTGTGTGTGTATGAGTGAGTGTATGTGAGTGTGTGTGTGTATGAGTGTGTGAGAGTGTGTGTGTGTATGAGTGTGTGTGTGTGTGTGTGTGTGTGTGTGTGTGTGAGAGAGAGAGAGAGTGTGTGTGTGAGTGAGTGATTGAGTGTGTGTGTGTGTGAGTGAGTGAGTGAGTGAGTGTGTGTGTGTGAGGGAGAATGTGTTTTAAAATGTGTTTGAAATGGAAAACTGGAATCTTTTGAGATAAAAGTCTTACATTTGTGTATTTTATTCAGAGCTGTTCCACTTAAACTCCTGATCAATGAATGGGAAAATCATCGATGCATTCGATGTGAAAATGTATAAACTTATTAATAAAGAGTTGTTCAAACGATCTGAAGATGCTCCACTGCAGGACAGACCGAGTCTTTACAAAAACAAACAAAAAAAATATTAAAATGGCACAAATATTCTAAAGCTTCTTCCACTATTTGAACCGATTTATGAATATAATTTATAATAGTAACAATACCCCGACCAATATTTGGGTAATTTTACCACATAGAAAATACTTGAACTTTTATATTATGTTTTTAATTTGAATTTTAATGATTATTAAAGTTTCTCAGTATCATATTCACGTTTAAATTATTGTCCGACCTCTTCTGAAGCGGCGCGTAAACAGTGTTGTCATGTGACACCTGTTACTTTTCTCAGCGCTGTTCAGGATTCTCCAATCACAGTCGTTTGTGATTACTATATCATTTTCAGGAGATTACAAAGGCGTCTTTGAATTTAATAGATTTAAACACTTTATGTAGAAGATACAAATCTTTCCTGTGCAAGTTATGTTTGCATTTTTAACTAATATTATATATTTTCTAAACACAATGTCTAAAAGCAGATATTTAAACGATACGTTTTATTTTGCACTTTGGAGAAGAACTGTGGGGTAGACGTGAAAAGCATGTTTTTTTTCAATAAAATGTACAATATAATCTGTGTTTAATAATCTAAACAGTATTTAGTTGCAAAGTCTACTTCGTTAAGAAGGTCTACTTTTCACATTTAAATGTAGCTACAAATGAATAAACAAAATGCTAAAAGATTATGTGTGAGTGAGGGCAGATACTGTATGTGCATGAACTTCAGATGTCCTCCAGTACCTCCTGACCCTAAAGCCAAACACCTCACTCCCATAAACATGCCCTTTAAATGATCAAACAAAACAGCACCATCAATAATATTGCACCATTGCAATAATGCAATTTGGGGTGAAACATGAGCCAGAGTTTCATCCACAATGATCTTTCTCTCTCTGTTTGTGCATTCTCCGTAAATGAATTGTTTTATTAAAATCACATAAAGTCCAGTGTGTGTTGATGTCTTACCAGAGTGCAACAGCTGATGTAGGGGTGAGTATCATGTAGTGCACATGAGTTTGTGAGTTTGGGTATTGCCACTTTTGAAGTTGTAAAATAAGGGAGACTCAAATCAAATTTGTATATGCTTTCTTACATGCTAACATGAAAACTTTCCTTACCCATGACATGTATATAGGTGTATATATATATATATATATATAATACATATTTTATATAAAGTTCTGATGTGTGGCAAAAGGTTGTTGAGCTTCACAAAATGGTAAGTGGCTATAAGAAAATAGCCAAAGCATTGAAAATGTCCATTTCCACCATAAGGACAATAATTATAAGTGCCAATCAACTGGAGATCTGAAGAACCGGCTTGACAATATTTTAATTTATATTACATTTATGCATTTGGCAGACACTTTTATCCAAAGTGACTTACAGTGCACTTATTACAGGGACAATCCCCCCGGAGCAACCTGGAGTTAAGTGTCTTACTCAAGGACACAATGGTGGTGACTGTGGGGATCAAACCAGCAACCTTCTGATTACCAGTTATGTGCTTTAGACCACTACACCACCACCAAAGTGACTTACAGTGCACTTATTACAGGGACAATCCCCCCGGAGCAAACTGGAGTTAAGTGTCTTACTCAAGGACACAATGGTGGTGACTGTGGGGATCAAACCAGCAACCTCCTGATTACCAGTTATGTGCTTTAGCCCACTACGCCACCACCAAAGTGACTTACAGTGCACTTATTACAGGGACAATCCCCCCCGGAGCAACCTGGAGTTAAGTGTCTTACTCAAGGACACAATGGTGGTGGCTGTGGGGTTTGAACCAGCAACCTCCTGATTACCAGTTCTGTGCTTTAGACCACTACACCACCACCAAAGTGACTTACAGTGCACTTATTACAGGGACAATCCCCCTGGAGCAACCTGGAGTAAAGTGCCTTACTCAAGGACACAATGGTGGTGACTGTGGGGATCGATCCAGCAACCTCCTGATTACCAGTTATGTGCTTTAGACCACTACACCACCACCACTCAATATAAATAATAATTTAATTATAAACTGAAACAAAAAGACTAAAACACACACACGGGTGTCGGACAGCTGCCCGTAACTCTCTCTCTCTCCCGCACTGCCATCTTTGGTCGGCCTTTATCCCGCTCTGAGGCTTGATTAGCCTGATTATGGGTGTGCGGAATCACGATCCGGCCCTCCGCCCTGTCCCAACACTTTATTGGAAAAAAAATGGGAAAAAATCTGGAAATATCTCACAACCGTGAGACAAAATTATATATTATATTAAAATAGAAAAAATGTAAATAATTTTCACACAACAATAAATATTGTAATGGATTCTGTTTATTTTAAAACATATTTCTTGAGTTTAAAACAACATGTAACAATTATATTTTTATCATGCGTTTAATATATACAGTCAAATCTAGACATAAGACATTTAAAAACCACCAAAAATAAATGATGCAATGCGAATTTGGGGTAAAAATAATAACCCACAAAAAAAACGTTTTGGTCCTAAATTACAAAGTCACACGTCC
>JAVLUX010000195.1:925000-927500 GCA_032164185.1 Moxostoma hubbsi | reverse complement strand
AATTTAATACTTTTTTTGGTAATTAATTTATTTAATTTAATGCTTTTTTGTTTGGTAATTTCTTTATTTTTAATTTAATGCTTTTTTTTGTTTGGTAATTATTTTTTTTTAATTTAATGCTTTTTTGTTTGGAAATTTATTTATTTAATTTAATGCTTTTTTGTTTGTTATTTTTTTTTGTAATTTAATACTTTTTTTGGTAATTAATTTATTTAATTTAATGCTTTTTTGTTTGGTAATTTCTTTATTTTTAATTTAATGCTTTTTTTGTTTGGTAATTCGTTTATTTCATTTAATGCTTTTTTTGTTTGGTAATTAGTTTATTTAATTTAATGCTTTTTTTGTTTGGTAATTAGTTTATTTAATTTAATGCTTTTTTTGTTTGGTAATTCGTTTATTTAATTTAATGTTTTTTTTGTTTGGTAATTTATTTAATTTAATGCTTTTTTTGTTTGGTAATTTATTTAATTTAATGCTTTTTTGTTTGGTAATTTCTTTATTTTTAATTTAATGCTTTTTTTTGTTTGGTAATTATTTTTTTTTAATTTAATGCTTTTTTGTTTGGCAATTAATTTTTTTATTTAATGCTTTTTTTCGTTTGGTAATTATTATTTTTTTATTATTATTTAACGCTTTTTTTGTTTGGTAATATATTTTTTAATTTAATGCTTTTTTGTTTGGAAATTTATTTATTTAATTTAATGCTTTTTTGTTTGTTATTTTTTTTTGTAATTTAATACTTTTGTTTGGTAATTAATTTATTTAATTTAATGCTTTTTTGTTTGGTAATTTCTTTATTTTTAATTTAATGCTTTTTTTGTTTGGTAATTCGTTTATTTAATTTAATGCTTTTTTTGTTTGGTAATTTATTTAATTTAATGCTTTTTTTGTTTGGTAATTTTTTTTGTAATTTAATGCTTTTTTGTTTGGTAATTAATTTATTTATTTAATTTAATACTT
Source organism: Moxostoma hubbsi (assembly GCA_032164185.1). Classification (NCBI taxonomy): domain Eukaryota; kingdom Metazoa; phylum Chordata; class Actinopteri; order Cypriniformes; family Catostomidae; genus Moxostoma; species Moxostoma hubbsi. Next base: position 926,540 of record JAVLUX010000195.1, on the reverse strand, counting down.
TTTTGTTTGGTAATTAATTTATTTAATTTAATGCTTTTTTGTTTGGTAATTAATTTATTTAATTTAATACTTTTTTGTTTGGTAATTAATTTATTTAATTTATACTTTTTTTGTTTGGTAATTAATTTATTTAATTTAATGCTTTTTTGTTTGGTAATTCGTTTATTTCATTTAATGCTTTTTTTGTTTGGTAATTCGTTTATTTCATTTAATGCTTTTTTTGTTTGGTAATTAGTTTATTTAATTTAATGCTTTTTTGTTTGGAAATTAATTTATTTAATTTAATGCTTTTTTGTTTGTTATTTATTTTTGTAATTTAATACTTTTTTTTGGTAATTAATTTATTTAATTTAATGCTTTTTTGTTTGGTAATTTCTTTATTTTTAATTTAATGCTTTTTTTTGTTTGGTAATTATTTTTTTTTAATTTAATGCTTTTTTGTTTGGCAATTAATTTTTTTATTTAATGCTTTTTTTCGTTTGGTAATTATTTTTTTTTATTATTATTATTTAACGCTTTTTTTGTTTTGTAATTTATTTTTTAATTTAATGCTTTTTTCGTTTGGTAATTTATTTATTTTTTAATTGAATGCTTTTTTTGTTTGGTATTTTTTTTTTTTTTATTTAATGCTTTTTTTGGTTTGGTAACTTATTTTATTACAGGGGATTTTGCCGGCATTTTTTCAAAAGTAAAACTAAACAATAATTTAATAGTATCCAGTATTGTGTATTTATTTTTAATTTAATGGTGTGAAAAAGCAACTTTACTAAATAAACGGATACAGCAGCCGTTCATTTGTTCAATGTGCAGGAGATATTTGTGTTGCACTCCTGGATGTGTCCCGTTTACAGATCGGATCTGCCCTAAAGATCAATCCATAATCACGTACAGGAAGGTGCACTCCTGTTGCATCTCCTTAAGAAATACTTACAGGGATGAAAAGTTTGCTAATTAACTATTATATCACATTAGAGTATGAGAAGGACTACAGTGAAGTGGGCGGGATTTGCTTCACTGTATAGAATCAGTTTTAAAGTTGCAGTATGTAACAATTTTCATGCAACATTCGCCCTTTTTTGTCAGTGTGTGAACGGCTTGTAATGCAACTTAAAAAATGAGCCCTTGCTGGACTTCCTGTGTCACCTATTAAAGCCTGTCGACTGATTTTCATGGGAAGGGAGCGGGTCGCTTTTGCCGGGAAAATCCAAAGGATGTGATGTTAAACTACAATTAATGACATGCAGATTTAATATGTAATGCATTTAAAAAAATGTCATATAAAACAATAATTATAGTTGTATGTACGATTAAATTGTTATTAATCACTTAATAAAATATATTAATTTAATAATATATACATATTTAAATAATATTAGCATCTTTTCAAATATCAAGGGTTACATTTCTTTTTTATTCCTAATGTAAAAGTATTTCCTTTAGATAAAGATTCAATAAATTCTTTTTAATGACATAAAAATAATAATATTTTCCATTTTCTGCTGTGCGCTGCTCACCGACAGGGGGCGCTATTGCCACATTA
>JAVLUX010000195.1:900000-912500 GCA_032164185.1 Moxostoma hubbsi | reverse complement strand
GCAGATACAGTGAGAAGAATAATGTCTCATAAGTGTTCATAAGAGTCTTCATGTACTCCCGACATCAGAGCCGCTGAAGACGCAGTGGACAAGCTGGACTGGTAACCGGGCATAGCGGGCATTTTCCCGGTGGGCCGACGCACTTTGGGGTTGATCGGGAGAACCGAGCGGCTGGTGGGTCGGCCGTGAAATGGGCCAAATGGGCCACGATAAGCTAAAATGAGCCGCCGTGTACTGCAGAACGGACCATAAAATGGTGCCGCGATATGCAGAAAAAGGACAGTGAACACCCCCCACTCTGTTGCTGTGTAAAATCTCTTCCCAGTCCTGTCTGAACTCCCGTATTTACGCTGTCAGTTTTATCGGTTCTGATTTGTTGTTGCTGTAGTAACCGAAGCATGAGCTGTAAAGGCACAGCCCTCTTCCTGAAAGGGGGCGGGGAGCAGCAGCAGCTCATTTGCATTTAAAGAGACACACACGAAATCAGCCTGTTTTTGATTCCACCCAAAAAGAGGCGTTTATAACAGATATAATAAATGATCCGTGGGGTATTATGAGCTGAAACTTCACACACACATTCTGGGGACACCTGAGACTCATATTACATCTTGTAAAAAGCGGCATAAGAGGTCTCCTTTAAAGAGACAGTTCACCCAAAAATTTTAATTCTTTCACCATTTCCTCACCCTCAAGATGTGTTTGACTTTCCTTCTTCAGCAGAACACAAATTAAGATTTTTAGAAGGATATGTCCACTCTGTAGGTCCATACAATGCAAGTGGATGGTGACCAGAAATGCGAAGCTCCAAAAAGCTCAGACAGTCAGTATAAATGTCATCCATACGACTCCAGTGCTTACATGAATGTCTTCTAAAGCGATACGATCACTTTTGGTGCAACAAATATCAGTATTTCAATCATTTTTAATTAGAAACGATCGTTTCCGGTCAGCAGCAGTATGAGCGTTCACGAGTGGCATTCGCGTTGGCATGTAACAGACGTAAACTCGCGTTCTTCTCGCGGTTGAGACATCCAGGATAAGCACACAAATGCACCATTGTGAGTAAACAAACAGATACAAATACAGTAAAGCTGTAATAAAGCAATAAAGCTACTGTGCAGCGTTCCTCCTCCTCGCTTGTAAACAGCGCTCACCTGAGCATACGGCTGCTGACCGGAAGCGGTGCTTTATAGTTAAAAAGTATTTAAATATTGATCTTTTTCACACCAAAAGTGATCGTCTTGCTTTAGAAGACATTAATTTAACCGCTGGAGTCGTATGGATGAGGTTTATGCTGACTGTCTGTGATTGTTGGAGCTTCAAAAGTCTGGTCACCATCCACTTGCATTATAAGGACCTTCTGAGCTGAGATATTTCTCTATTTCTTCAAGCGTGTTCTGTGGAAGAAAGGAAGTCAAACGCATCTGAGATATCATGAGGGGGAGTAAATGATGAGATTATTGGGTGTACTGTCCCTTTAAATGATTGTGTTGTTTATGTACCTTAAAAATACATTTTTTACCTGGTGTTGGACGATAAAACAGGTGAAAAATATCCCATAGACTTGCTTTGAAGGGTGGTCTCCATTTAGCAACATGCCCAAAAAACACTCTGAAGTACTTAGCAACCACATAGTAATGCCCCGGCAACCACCTACACCCCTCTAGCATTGTGACGGTGAGTTTTCACGGGCAAACGCCCTTCACATGTCCTTCAGAAAATGTAAAAATCAATGTTGCTCTGTCATAGCAGCTCTTCATCATGCCAGAAATATTTTGAAACAAACGCTTCCTCCATTGGGAAAATGTCGTTCGTTGTCTGCACAGTCTTTCCAGATGTGATTATTAATAGTTTGGATTCTTGTCATAAAAGCGAGTGTTTTAAATGGCAGATGAGGGCAAAGAGACAGGATGTCTCAAATTATGAGATGTGGGAGGCCGACGGGGGGGCGGGTTTGATGTTCTGGGAAACGCTCTTTTAAGCAACACGCTGTGAATATTCTCCGCAAACCTTTCCGTCTATTTATCTTTCACCCTGCCAAACATGGCGAATCAACTCGGGAGTAAACAAACAAACAAACAAACAAATAAGTAAGCGTGCATTTGCAGTATGCAGTTTGCATGCCATCGTATTCCAAATCTTGCATTTTGTATAATGCATCACCATGCATTCATTCTAATACTTTTATTTGTATTTGAACTATTAGTTGCTGTAGCTATAAAATGTTCCACTCATTCGTACTAAACTTCTTGATGTCTGTCTGGTTTTAAATTACAGTCTCGCTGATCCCAGAAAAGCTCAACGGGGTTCAGATCCGTAACACCCCACACTTCCTGTAGCACTTGACCTTTCACCCCACACTTCCTGTAGCACTTGACCTTTCACCCCACACTTCCTGTAGCACTTGACCTTTCACCCCACACTTCCCGTAGCACTTGACCTTTCACCCCACACTTCCCGTAGCACTTGACCTTTCACCCCACACTTCCCGTAGCACTTGACCTTTCACCCCACACTTCCCGTAGCACTTGACCTTTCACCCCACACTTCCTGTAGCACTTGACCTTTCACCCCACACTTCCTGTAGCACTTGCCATAGATGTGACTGTCTTGTCGGGCACTTCTCACACATCTTACAGTCCAGCTCATCCCAAAACAGCTCAATGGGGTTTAGATCCGTAACACTCTTTTCCAATTAACTGTTGTCCAATGTCTGTGTTCCTTTGCCCACTCGAACCTTTTTGTTTTTCTGTTTCAAAAGTGGCATTTTCTTTGCAGTTGTTCCCATAAGTCCTCCTGAGTCTTCTCTTTACTGTGTACATGAAACTGGTGTTGAGCGGGTAGAATTCAATGAAGCTGTCAGCGGAGGACATGTGAGGCGTCTATTTCTCAAACTAGAGACTCTGATGTACTTATCCTCTTGTTTAGTTGCACATTTTCCACATCTCTTTCTGTCCTTGTTAGGGACAGTCGTGCTTTGTCTTTGAAGACTGTAGTTACACCTTTGTGTGAAATCTGCAGATTTTTGGCAATTTCAAGCATTGTATCACCTTCATTCCTCAAAACAATGATTGACTGATGAGTTTCTAGAGAAAGCTGTTTATTTTTTGTGTGTGTGCATGTGTGTGAGTGTGTGTGTGCGCGTGTGTGAGTGCGTGTGTGTGTGTGTATACATGTGTGTGCGTGTGTGTGTGTGTGTGTGTGTGTGTGTATGCGTGTGTGTGTGTGTGTGTGTGTGTGTGTGTATACGTGATATTATAATGAGATCAGACTTGCGATTTTCACCTCGTTGAAGTTAATATGGGCAAAAGTGCTGCTATTCGCTGTCCTTTCGAGTTCATGGTTTCTTTTTGAACAATCTAAACAGTGCAAGACTCGTTTATCAATGTGATGTCTAAACTCAGGAAAGACTTCATAAACACACACACACACACACACACACACACACACACACAGACTGGTGGACGTCAGAGGTGAGGGGTGAGTCCAGTCAGAGTCCATGAGAGTGTGCTTTGTGTGAGTGTCTATTTTGGGGTGTATGTGAGCGTGTGTGTTTTGGATTGTTGTAATGAATAGTGAATGGGGTTAAGTGTGTGTGTGTGAGACAGTGAGTGTGTGTCCAGCTGTGGAGGAAAGCCGTTAGCACAGACCGATCATTGAAATCCTTTCAACTGCACAACAGCTGTGTGTTTCCCGACCAAATCGCTCCCCGGTTTTTTTGGCCATGTGTGTCACTGTTATCTTTTTTCCCCTTTATTCTTTATCTTTAATTTAAAAAATCTCCTGCATCTTTATCTGGGAAAGTATCTGCTGTCTTGTGAAGTTTGTACAACAGTCTCAGTCACTCTCTCACTCTCTCTCTCTCTCTCTCTTGGCTGGTTAGGCAAAAGAGGAAGTTGTCTGGTGGCCCACTTAGTGTACTGTATCACTTCCTGTTAGGGAAGCATAAAGAGGGTCTTTGTGTGTCTGCTTTAGTGTTTAAGTCAACATGAAATAATGTTCACAACCTATTTTACTTGTGTAATATAACATATGTCCAAGTGAAACACGAAAGTCAACAAGATAAACAAATATAGGGCTGGACTCATGCAAGTTTGCCTAAAAAGCTATTTGGTTATTGGTTAATCGTTATCCAGCAGCCCATAATCAGTCTTGGTGACGATAACTTTAAAGGCGTTATTATAGACGTGGAGCAAATTGTTATATTTGGATAAAAGATCCATTTTTTATTTATTTGGAATGACATGCACTAATTAAGATGCATGAAACTGTCAGATTGCCTGATCTGCTATTCCGTCTTTTTTCCGTTTTGCTTCCATTAACACATCAAAGCCAAAACATCTTTAAACTCGGTGATGTCATTTGGCAGAAAGGCTTTTGGTCCCTTGTATACCTCGTTCCCGTAGACGTAGTTCGTGTTCTACGTCCGCTCAGATGAAAAGAAGCGCTTCAGTTTCACTGTCTGTCCAATTGTACTGCGTTTCAGTGTTGCCAGATCTTAAAAGAGAAACAAGCGCCCTGGCCTGGAAAAATAAGCGATTTATGGTCTAAATTTCATTCATCAGAAAAGAAAGATTAACACTTCCCGGAGTCGCAAGTTTGAATCCAGGGCGTGCTTTGTGACTCCAGTTAGGTCTCCTTAGCAACCAAATTGGTCCGGTTGCTAGGGAGGATAGAGTCACAGGGGGTAACCAAATTGTCCTGGTTGCTAGGGAGGGTAGAGTCACATGGGGTAACCTCCTAGTGGTCGCTATAATGTGGTCCGCTCTCAGTGGGGCGTGACGAGTATGGATGCCGCGGTAGATGGCGTGAAGTCTCCACACGCATGAAGTCTCCGTGGTAACGCACTCAACAAGTCACGTGATAAGATTACATTTATGCAGACATTTGGCAGACGCTTTTATCCAAAGCGACTTACAGAGCCCTTATTACAGGGACAATCCCCCCAGAGCAACCTGGAGTTAAGTGCCTTGCTCAAGGGCACAATGGTGGTGGCCGTGGGGTTCGAACCAGCGACCTCCTGATTAGCAGCCCTGTGCTCTAGCCACTACACCATCACCACCTCTATAGATGCGCGGATTGGCTGTCTCAGATGTGGAGGACTGAGGTGGGGGTTTGTTGTTCATGCCTAAAAGTTGTTGAGCGGGCAGGGGGGGGTGGTGTTTCCCCTGGTAGTCAAAGGCCCCTGGGCAGTATACTGTTGTTTCAGGACTTTATGAACTCCAGAAAAACATGTGAGATTTATTAGTTGAGTTTAGATGGCAAGTTGTTTTTGTGAAATAATTTTTCTTTTCATTTCTCTTTTTTATCCCCTTTTCTCCCAGTTTGGAATGCCCAATTCCCACTTCTTAGTAGGTCCTTGTGGTGGCACGGTTACTCGCCTTAATCCGGGTGGAGGATGAATCTCAGTTGCCTCCGCTTCTGAGACCGTCAATCCGCGCATCTTATCACGTGACTTGTTGAGTGCGTTACCACGGAGACATGGTGCGTGTGGAGGGAGACTTCACGCCATCTACCGCGGCATCCATACTCGACTCACCACATGCCACACTGAGAGCGAACCACATTATAGCGACCACTAGGAGGTTACCCCATTTGACTCTACCCTCCCTAGCAACCAGGACAATTTGGTGCTCACCACGAGGAGGTTACCCCATGTGACTCTACCCTCCCTAGCAACCAGGCCAATTTGGTTGCCTAGGAGACCTGGCTGGAGTCAATCAGCACACCCTGGATTCAAACTCACGACTCCAGCGGTGATAGTCCGCGGCTTTACTCGCTGAGCAACTCGAGCCCCCCCGAATTGATCACTCTTGATTAAAACACTATTTAAGACTCCAAACAAGTTCAGCTCTGATCTACTGATGTGCAAAGTGATTGCAGTCAAAAACGTCGTGAGCTACATGCTGAAATGTACCGCAGTAATGAATGAGAGGTTTGCATGTGTTATTGTGGAATGTAGTATTGTAAACCAGCAATGTTTTGACACACTCACAAGCTGTACTGACTGAAGAAAAGACAGATTGAACGAGCGTTTGATGGATGTTTTTTTTTTTTTCAAGCATTTCTAGAGTCATGCAAGGCAACTCAGATAATGCCCAGATCAGCACTGGAGCACACACTCGAGTTATTCGTGGCTTCTGGAACGGGATAAGATATTTGGATAACTGTGTCACAAGCCACGTTCATAATTTCAAGAGAGGAAAGAACAGACTGGGAGAGAAAGGGGGAAAACGGGAGAGGAGGGAGTTTGAAGAAACTTCCAGATGTGCAGGATGAGAAGGGAGAGAAAGGGGGAAGTGAGAGGGAGATGGTAAAAATCTTCCCCCCTCTCAATGCCTGTTTTTGGTCTTATATAATTCTTTCCAGTTGTCCCCTCTTATGCTCCCATTCTGCGTACGTCACTGCAAACTCATCTTAGAAATGTTGTTTTAGGGAGGAATTCTCCCAAATCAAATCCTGCAAAGGTTAATGGCCTCCAATATCACATTTATTCATGGAATTTTGAGACTTGCTGGTTGCAACAAATCTCCAAAGATCCATTCTTAAGTTAGTCACTCCAATTCAACCAAATATTTCAACACCAAATAAGGCCTGAAAGTCTTGCAATGCTAATGATTGCTGGTTTCTTTCCTCTTAGAAGTGACAGGGAAGGTGGATCTTATCCAAAGTTCCTCATCAACATCTGCATCCACCTCAGGCCAAGTTGAGACCGAGCTCTCAGTTGTGGAGGAGTGTACCCGACGCTCTCAAATCACTGTCTCCAAAAAACAGAACTGGGCCAAACTTCCTTCAACGTCCAGGGACCCGGCCAGTGCAGAGCTGTGTCCGAGCCTAGTCTACGGACACCAGGACTGGAATTTGTGCTTGGGGAAGGCCGAGGTTTCAAACCAGGCCTGTAGCCAAAGGACTTTGAGTGACGATGGCTTGAATAGAATCCAGAATGATCTGGAATTGGAGTTTGGGTACGCCAGAACACCCTACGACTCAGTTGATGCTGGTTTACCAGATTTGACCCCTCCTTCTACAGCCTATACGGATGCGTGTGTCTCGTCCGGCTCAGTTAAGATCTCTGGGCAAGGTGCCTACCTCCAACACCTGGACAGAAGCAGTAGAGCTTGGGTACTGTCCACCGGCAAGCCCCAGGCTTCAGACGAGACCCTGCCAACCGGAATCACAGAGTGGCGACAGCGACCAAATGTAGAAGGCAACATTTGGTACAACCCCATTCCTGAAGAGGATGACACGCGGGCAGGTGGAGGAGCGGATCTGAAGACCTATGAAGACCCGTGGAAAAGGAGAGAGTTTGAGGGATCAATAAAGGAGAAAAGAGACCAGAAGCATTCACAGGGTTCGACTCTTGCCAGCATCCATCAAATGAGAGACATTCAAACAGAGACTGACGTCAGCAGGGTGGACGGCTCGGGTACGGTCAGGTTTTCCATTATGTGAGAGTTTGGCTCAAGCTACGATGCTATGCGGCATCTACTCATATTTCTATTTCCAGTCATATTTAACAGATAGGAGTACGTTGTTATGCTTTGAAGATTGTGCTACAATTGGTGTTCTAGATTATATAAAGGAACAGGCTACTGCCCTCACCGAGAGATCCATTGCAAAATCCTAGCCCAAATCTAGCGTGCTAGCATTTAAATGCACCATAGGTGCACTCCCAAGACAAAGGCGGTCCCAAAAGGTATTCTGGTATATGTTGCTTTAGTCAGATTAGAAGCCAGTCACATTTATCCTTTGTGGAGGAACCTATCCCAAAATTACTTTCCACCATCGGGTCAAACGGTTCAGTACACGGCGAGTAATGGTTCCGGTAGCATTTCCGTTTCAGTACAGTGTAATTACAAACCGTTCCTGGTCCAGATTTCCCAGCAGAGTTCGCTAACTGTACTCGATGCTGATGGGATGCATTCAGTATGTAATGCCTCATGATTGGTCATCATCTTAGTTAGTCCATTCTAATCCTAATTTCACAGCATCACAGTAGCAAAAGAAACCAAAACTGTGCCAATGATACCAGATCGGGAAAGAATGGCACAATTCCCAACTGAGACCCATTTGACCCGATAGTGGAACGGTGGCTGCGGTTCAGGGATGATTACACTATCTATTTAAGAGCAATATCTTGCTGCCTATATAGAACATTCCAAATCAGTAATTTAGAAGGTTCCGTTTTTGTCCGGATGCTGCCATAGAAGGCGGCCACCTGAGTAGGCAGTAGACAGGAACTCGTCCCATGTGCAATTAGAGCAAAACTTCCCTGTCAGGATGTAGAACAATCTTAAATGATAAAGTCCCAATTAAGTTTTCTAACATTTATGTTTTGGTTTCTTTTGGTTTAGATCTGGTTGTGCTACAGTCTGAAATGGTTAGCTCTGCTAGCGGAGCGAATTCTGACAGTCCCGTGGTGCCAAAGAAAATCCCTGTTGAAGGTGGGAGTGGCGGCAGTGTGATTGAAAGGATCAAGTCTCCAGGAACAGTGCGGCGGCTTTCTATGAAGATGCGCAAACTCCCAGAGCTAAGGCGGAAACTTAGCCTACGTTCGTCTCGTAATCAGCGGCACGAACAAGGCCAGGCGAATGCCAGCAGTGCACCAGGAGCGCCGGACGAGGCGTCGCCTCCAAACGCATGCAAAGAATCATCCAATGTCATCAGCAAGTACCATCTGGACTCCAGCGCTCCCGCCAGGCCAAGACGACGATCCTCACGAACGCGTTCTGCTAGCAAAGGAGGTTATCTTAGTGACGGAGACTCACCGGAACTACTGCCAAAGCAGGGCACAGGTCAAGGGTCGTTGGAGTCGCCAACACCACCGCCACACTGTGGAATGAACGATTCGCTGGCTGTGGCGGACGCGGAGTCTTTCCGTTTGTACTCACTGGTGGATCAACCGCGCTGTGCTCAGAGACTTTCAGGCCTGCTCACGGTGCATCTGCTGGGCGTAGAGGAGCTGCTGCGTTCCCCGCGGAGCAACACGTCTAAAGAAGTCTTCTGCGCCATACAGGTGGACGGAGTGACCCGAGCTCGAACTTCCCTGCTCACCTGTCGAGGGCCATGTCTACCGCTGAACCACACCTTTAATCTGGAGCTCGAGAGGGCGCGACTGCTCAAACTGGTCATCTTGACGCCAACCGCTGCCAACGCAAACAATGGGTCTGCTGTGCCTGCCGCTCCCGCCCGAAACCGAGTGTGCTGCCTGGGTGCTGTGGCTATACATCCCCTCTTCAAGGGTAAGATACTCAGTTGCAACTCAAGCGACAAAAATAGTAAACCACGTAAACCAAATTTTTGTCATTGGTTCGATCATTTGTACCATGTGCCTTTTTAAGAGATTTTAAGAGACATTATGACCATTGCAATGAATTTTCATTTGAATTGGTGCTATTTTAGTGCATTTCTGCCTTTATTTTAAATGTTAATACCTGGATTTGTTCCTCTGTGCCTCTTGTTTGTATATTCTCACTCACTCACTCACTCACTCACTCACACTCTCTCTCTCTCTCTCTCTCACTCATTCACTCTCTCACTCATTCACTCTCTCTCTCTCTCTCTCTCTCTCTCACTCATTCACTCTCTCACTCATTCACTCTCTCTCTCTCACTCATTCACTCTCTCACTCACTCACTCTCTCTCACTCATTCACTCTCTCACTCACTCTCTCTCACTCATTCACTCACTCACTCACTCTCTCTCACTCATTCACTCACTCACTCACTCTCTCTCACTCATTCACTCTCTCACTCACTCTCTCTCACTCATTCACTCTCTCACTCACTCTCTCTCACTCATTCACTCTCTCTCACTCATTCACTCTCACTCACTCACTCACTCTCACTCACTCACTCTCACACACTCACTCTCACACACTCACTCTCACTCACTCACTCTCACTCTCATTCACTCACTCACACTCTCATTCACTCACTCACTCACTCACTCACTCTCTCAATCATTCACTCTCTCACTCATTCACTCTCTCACTCATTCACTCACTCTCACTCACTCACACTCACTCACTCACTCTCACACACTCACTCTCACTCACTCACACTCTCATTCACTCACTCTCACTCACTCACACTTTCATTCACTCACTCACTCACTCTCACACACTCACTCACTCACTCTCACTCACTCACACACTCATTCACTCACACTTTCATTCACTCACTCTCACACACTCACTCTCACTCACTCACTCTCACACACTCACTCTCACTCACTCACTCTCACACACTCACTCTCACTCACTCACTCTCATTCACTCACTCACACTCTCATTCACTCACTCACTCACACACTCATTCACTCACTCACACTCACACACTCATTCACTCACTCTCACTCACACTCACTCACTCTCACTCACTCACACACTCATTCACTCACTCTCACTCACACTCACACACTCACTCACTCACTCACTCTCACTCACTCACACACTCATTCACTCACACACTCATTCACTCACACTCTCACACACTCACTCTCACACACTCTCACTCACTCACTCTCATTCACTCACTCTCATTCACTCACTCTCACTCACTCACACACTCGTTCACTCACTCTCACTCACTCACTCACACACTCATTCACTCACTCTCACTCACACTCACTCACTCACACACACACACTCACACTCACACTCACTCACACTCTCTCTCTCTCTCTGTGTGTCTGTGTCTCTCTCTCAGCCTCTCGCAGTCAGCAGTTGTGTGTGAGGCTGGAACCTCGTGGTTTGTTGTATGTGAAGTTGACCCTGTTGGAGCAGTTCGTGACCCCGTTCCCCCGCCTCAGTGACCTGCCTCCCCCCACTGTGTTTGGGGTTGAGCTGCGCCACCTGGTGGAGAAGGAGGGGACTGTGCTGAAAGTGCCTCTGATCATTCAGAAGTGTGTGTCTGAGATTGAGAGGAGAGGCCTGAGGGTGAGACCAAATCAAAGTGCATTAAATACAGCATGTTAGATTTAAGGAAAAGTTGTAAGTTGAGTGTGTTTCTGTGAGCGTAGGTCGTGGGATTGTATCGTCTTTGTGGTTCGGCTGCGGTGAAGAAGGAATTACGAGACTCGTTCGAGAGAGACAGTGCAGCAGTGACGCTGAGCGACGAGCTGTATCCGGACGTCAACGTCATCACCGGTCAGTGAACCAAGTCGGTGGATGTTTGTGTGTTAGAAATGCACTTTTGGGTATAATATCAGTGTTTTTGCAATGTCATGCTCAGGCATTTTGAAGGACTACCTGCGTGAGTTGCCGTCTCCTCTCATCACGAGGACCCTGTATGAAGTGGTTTTGGATGCCATGACTGTTCGACCGGCGTGTAGAAACGACAACGATGCACCGAGGTCACAGAACACCGTTGCGCTGCTGCAGTGTTTGCCTGAAGCGGAGAGGGTAAATCGTTCTGTTTCACTGTTAACCTTCATTATAATCCGGCCGTTGCTGAATTCTTCATTCTGATTGGTTGATGCATGATCCCAGGCGGTATATGAAGGAGTGTCATGTAGTGCTTGGGGAAATTAAGGGGACATTTCGGACACTTTTTGGCACTTTTTGGCACTTTTTTGACTTTCTAGAAAGTCACCTTAAAAAATGATTAATTCTCTCACTAGTTGATTTAATTAGTCTACTAACAATGTCCAACAGTGTGTTCATGCATCACTGGAGATTTGTCATTCAAGTCTTGAAAATTCCCATAATATTATCTAATAATAAATATATAAAAATAAAAATATTATTGAATTAATTACAATAGTAATTTAATTTATTCTTATTTAATTAATTTTACTATTCATAAAATGTTCGCTATGAAAATAAGCTTCAACAAGTTGGATATTTTATTTTAATTATTTAATAAATAAAAAAAATTCCATCACATTTAAAATTCTGAATTACATTTAATAGTTTAATGGTTTTTAAATAAAACGACCGACTCCTTTTGTCTTATTAAAGTTCATTTTATATCTAACATTTAATTAATATTAAAATAAATTAATAATGCATTATTGAAAAAAACTCTTTAATAAATAATAATTAATACAAAAAAAAATTATTATTAGATAATATTATTAAATATTTATTAATAATATTTAATACATAAATATTTAACTTAAATGATGTTTTCACATTTTTTTGCGGAATTTGTCAAAATCACGGTTTGATTGGAAATGATGGCCAATAAAATTTGATTTTTATTTATTTTATTTTTTTTTCTTTGTTTTGATATTTCATCTCAAGTGTAACATTTGACAACTTTATTAGAGGTAAAAAAAATATTTTTTTTTTTTATTTTTTTTTTATTTCAAAATTTCTCTGTGTTTAGATGATAAACATATTTTAATTTATATTTTTATCATGTATTTTGTAGTTTAATACTGAAAGGATAAAACAGTCAAATCTGGACATTAAAGACATTTGAAAAGCACCAAAAATAAATGATGAAGACCTTCATATCACAAATGAAAATGTTTTAATTTCGGAATTAAAATCA
>JAVLUX010000195.1:885000-895000 GCA_032164185.1 Moxostoma hubbsi | reverse complement strand
GAAAAATGTCACAATATATTAAATCTAGTTTCCAGAGAAATGTAACTTAATTTAGCGGGGTTTGTGCTTAAAACAACACAAAAATATCTTCCAATGGGGGCAAGAACAATTTATTTTTTGTACCCCCATTTTTTTTTTTTTAACCTTTTTTCTTGTTTTAAGCATAAAGTTGATTTAATTTGGTTAATTGAATATATTATGCTTACCAAAATATTTTTTGGTATTTTATTTACTGGGTAAGACAAAAATAAAAACATGCTTTTAGTAAGATTATGGTTTTACATCAGATATCATGATTACTCTAGTAATACCATGGTACATTTTTGTAAGGGATAGATGAAGCTTTTGTGAGGGAATGCGAAACTATTTCAGAAAATAAATTCCCTCTCTGTCCTCTAGGGGGCGTCAGAGGACTTCATTAGGGGCATTTTCCCCCCCTGTGCTGTTATTAACATTGTTTTGTGTTTTTCTCGCTGCAGTTCCTAAAGGAAGAGTGACAAATAACTCTGACCAATCACCCTTCAGCCAGGATGCTCCCTCTGCTCTCACATCCCAGAATTCCTCAATGCGGCGGGCTCAGCGTATGCCACTGCGCGTGGAGCTTCCATCTGCTCAGGACGAGGTGGTCGTGTCCCGTCGGGGGCGTGGCCGTCTGGAGAGCCCGCCCTGTAACCGTTACGCTGGTGACTGGAGCGTTTGTGGGCAGGACTTCCTGTCTAACGACGAGGCGGATTATGACGAGGTGGCGGGCAGCGAGAGTGACGATGACATCGAGCAGCAGACGAAGAAGCGAGACGCGTGGACGTCACCTGACGGTTTGTTCGTCGACGATTTCGCGCTGGACTTCGACGCGCCGTTTACTTGTCGACTGAGTCTAAAAGACTTCGATACGCTCATTTCGGACCTGGAGAGAGAGCTGGCCAAACAAATCAACATCTGCTTGTGAAACTGGACCGTTATGAGCCATTTAGGAATGTGCATTTTGCTCGTTTTTAACGACTTGGACATTCGAGAGATAAATTGATAAGTACTTTTTATTGATAAGTTTGTCTTTTTCTGTTAAACTGTTAGACGTGTCAAAAAACAGATATGTCACGCTCGTTCTGGAGGACACTTTCATTCATTTCAGGGGTCTCGGAGCGTTTTGCAACAATTTTGTCTTGTATGTGAACACCATCTTAGAAGTGTGCCGTGACGTTCACTTATTGAACGCAACACACTCCGGTATCACTTTTATTTTTTTCAATAACATGTAATTGCACTTTTCCAAATCAGACTTGTTTCAAACCGACACGGCGTTTACACTATTGTGGCACGCGAGACGCATTGGGCAAAGACCTCCACTTAAGGGGCCGTTCGCAACGAACGCGTTTATACACCTGTCCGCAATCAACATTATGCTGCAAGTGCTGTCCATTTGAGTTTCTATTGTATCTAGTATTTCTTTAAACCTTTAAAAAATGCTTCTCGAGACACCTGCGTGCTGTTATATTTGTTACTCTAACGCGGTTGGTCTGAACGGCCCCTTGGACATATTCATAATGTTACTCAATACCCAATGCGCTCTTGAGTCCTCGTGGTAGCGTAGTGACTCGCCTCAGTCCGGGTGGCGGAGGACGAATCTCAGTTACCTCCACGTCTGAGACCGTCAATCCGCGCATCTTATCATGTGACTTGTTGAGCGCGTTACCGTGGAGACGTAGTGCGTGTGGAGGCTTCACGCTGTTCTCTGCGGCATCCATGCACAACTCGCCACACGCCCCACCGAGAGCGAGAACCACATTATAGTGACCACGAGGAGGTTACCCCATGTGACTCTACCCTCCCTAGCAACCGGGACAATTTGGTTACCCCATGTGACTCTACCCTCCCTAGCAACTGGGACAATTTGGTTACCCCATGTGACTCTACCCTCCCTAGCAACCGGGACAATTTGGTTACCCCATGTGACTCTACCCTCCCTAGCAACCGGGACAATTTGGTTACCCCATGTGACTCTACCCTCCCTAGCAACCGGGCCAATTTGGTTACCCCATGTGACTCTACCCTCCCTAGCAACCGGGCCAATTTGGTTACCCCATGTGACTCTACCCTCCCTAGCAACCGGGACAATTTGGTTACCCCATGTGACTCTAGCCTCCCTAGCAACCGGGACAATTTGGTTACCCCATGAGACTTTACCCTCCCTAGCAACCGGGACAATTTGGTTACCCCATGTGACTCTACCCTCCCTAGCAACCGGGCCAATTTGGTTACCCCATGTGACTCTACCCTCCTTAGCAACTGGGCCAATTTGGTTACCCCATGTGACTCTACCCTCCTTAGCAACCGGGCCAATTTGGTTACCCCATGTGACTCTACCCTCCCTACCAACCGGGCTAATTGGGTTACCCCATGTGACTCTACCCTCCCTAGCAACTGGGACAATTTGGTTACCCCATGTGACTCTACCCTCCCTAGCAACCGGGACAATTTGGTTACCCCATGTGACTCTACCCTCCCTAGCAACCGGGCCAATTTGGTTACCCCATGTGACTCTACCCTCCCTAGCAACCGGGCCAATTTGGTTACCCCATGTGACTCTACCCTCCCTAGCAACCGGGACAATTTGGTTACCCCATGTGACTCTAGCCTCCCTAGCAACCGGGACAATTTGGTTACCCCATGAGACTTTACCCTCCCTAGCAACCGGGACAATTTGGTTACCCCATGTGACTCTACCCTCCCTAGCAACCGGGCCAATTTGGTTACCCCATGTGACTCTACCCTCCTTAGCAACTGGGCCAATTTGGTTACCCCATGTGACTCTACCCTCCTTAGCAACCGGGCCAATTTGGTTACCCCATGTGACTCTACCCTCCCTACCAACCGGGCTAATTGGGTTACCCCATGTGGCTCTACCCTCCCTAGCAACCGGGCCAATTTGGTTACCCCATGTGACTCTACCCTCCTTAGCAACCGGGCCAATTTGTTTACACCATGTGACTCTACCCTCCCTAGCAACCGGGCCAATTTGGTTAACCCATGTGACTCTACCCTCCCTAGCAACCGGGCCAATTTGGTAACTCCATGTGACTCTACCCTCCGTAGCAACCAGGCCAATTTGATTACCACATGTGACTCTACCCTCCCTAGCAACCGGGCCAATGTGGTTACCCCATGTGACTCTACCCTCCCTAGCAACCGGGCCAATTTGGTTGCCCCATGTGACTCTACTCTCCCTAGCAACCGGGCCAATTTGGTTGCTAAGGAGACCTGACTGGAGTCACTCAGCACACCCTGGATTCAAACTCGCGACTCTAGCGGTGATAGTCAACGTCAATACTCGCTGAGATACCCAGACCCCCTCCTTTTACACATTTTTTATATTTGTGAAGATTTTACGGTGCACTTTGAAATGTGCTGGAGCATTTCTTAGCAGCTGTTATAATGATGTAAACAAGCACAAAAAGCTGTAATCAAAACCTGTTAATTTTCTTGTATTTGTTGGCTTTGTTGCTTTGAATGGGAGACGCTTACTAGTTAAATCAAGCTGTGTAATGCATCATAAGGTGTGTGTGAGTGTGTGTGTGTGTGTGTGCGTGTGTGTGTGTGTGTGTGTGAGCACATAAGTCACAAGTTCTTAAGGCGATGGGACAATCCATCTGAAGGATGACAGCAGACACAACGATCTGCGGTTGTGTGAAGTTGATTGTATTTAAGCTGTGTACGACTCTTGCTAACGGCTGGTCTGTGTGGCAGTGTGCGTAACCAGCGATTGTTTGGGCCAAGATTTCATCAGTCTTTCCACCAGGACATTCTGTTACGTGCGTTGAGCTGCCAGAGACTCGAGGGCCTTGGCCAGCCCTGTTTTCCCTTCAGAAAAGCTTCATTTGCTCAACTTGTTTGTGAGGTTCTGGGTTCAATACACGGGGTTAAGCGCTGCTGACAGCATTAGTGGCATAATGTTGATAACCACAGAAGAAGAGAATAATAAGCACTTTTCTCTGTGAACCTCTAGATGAGCTTCTGTACCTGTCATGTTTACATCTTGACTGCAAAAAGTTTTCTTAAAGGTGCACACTCTTATTTTGTGTTTTTATCATCTTGGTCATCTACTGACACCTAGTGGTGTGGATGTAGCATCATTACAAATCAAAAGCTTTCAATTACCGATGCCAGTTACGGTTCAGTCACCCATGAGCAGGGCTGGACTGGTAATCTGGCATACCGGGCATTTTCCCGGTGGGCCGACGCACTTTGGGGCGGACTGGTCGTCGGGAGAACCGAGTGGGCCGGTGGGTCGGCCATGATAAGCTAAAATGAGCCGCAGAACGGACCACAAAACGGTGCCACAATATGCAGAAAAGGACAGCGAACACCCCCTCCAAACATGGCTGCCCCCATGAGGGTGCCCCTGCCTCATGTACAATAACAGGTCACTGATATGACTGTAGTCCACATCTCATATGAGTGCACCTTTAATTATTTTTGTCTTTTTTTGTCCAGTCGAAATATCATAATAATATTTACTTGACAAGTAACATGACGTAAGATATCGAGTCTTGTTTTTGTGTTTTGTTTGTGTGCTGCTTTTCACTGTTTAATGTATTTATTTGTATGTCGTGTGATAATCAACATTAAGCCACAAATGCTGATAATATGATTTAAAGTGTGTAATATCTGCGGCACAATCAAATAGTGTCGAAATAACGACCGTTTCCAAACAGATTTCTCAAACGCTCCATTGGTCGATGAGTAACAAGCCCCGCCCCATCTGAAGTTGACATGTTGGGTTTTTAAAGCGTTGCAGTGTTTATGCAACGTGAATGACTTACACGTGACTTTAGAGGTGCACGAAAGTATTTTAATATCCAAACACATGCTTCACTTTAACATGTATTGAACCCAAAACAGCCCTTCTTATGCTTAAGAAGTGAAATCACCAAAATGAAATGTTGTCCAGAGACGCTATCTCTCGCTATATCTCTCTCTCGCTATAACGCTATCTATCGCTATCATATCTCTATCTTATCTCGCTATCTCTCTCTCTCTCTCTCTCTCTCTAAATATCTCTATCGCTATCACTATCTCTCACTCTCGCTATCTCTCACTCTCGCTGTCTCTCGCTATCTCTATCTCTCTCTATCTCGCTATCTCTCGCTATCGCTATCTCTCGCTAAATCTCTATCTCACTATAACGCTATCTCTCACTATCGCTATCTCTATCTCGCTATCTCTCACTATCGCTAAATCTCTATCTTGCTATCTCTCGCTAAATCTCTATCTTGCTATCTCTTGCTAAATCTCTATCTTGCTATCTCTTGCTAAATCTCTATCTCACTATAACGCTATCTCTCACTATCGCTATCTCTTGCTAAATCTCTGTCTCGCTATCTCTCACTATCGCTATCTCTTGCTAAATCTCTATCTCGCTATCTCTTGCTAAATCTCTGTCTCGCTATCTCTCGCTATCTCTCACTATCGCTATCTCTCGCTAAATCTCTATCTCACTATAACGCTATCTCTCACTATCGCTATCTCTCGCTAAATCTCTATCTCACTATAACGCTATCTCTCACTATCGCTATCTCTATCTCGCTATCTCTCGCTATCGCTATCTCTCGCTATCGCTATCTCTCGCTAAATCTCTATCTTGCTATCTCTCACTAAATCTCTATCTCGCTATCTCTTGCTAAATCTCTGTCTCGCTATCTCTCGCTATCTCTCGCTACCTCTCGCTATCTCTCGCTAAATCTCTATCTTGCTATCTCTCGCTAAATCTCTATCTCACTATAACGCTATCTCTCACTATAACGCTATCTCTCACTATCGCTATCTCTCGCTAAATCTCTATCTCACTATCTCTCGCTATATCGCTATCTCTCACTATCGCTATCTCTCGCTAAATCTCTATCTCGCTACCTCTCGCTATCTCTCGCTATCTCGCTACCTCTCGCTATCGCTATCTCTCGCTATCGCTATCTCTCGCTATCGCTATCTCTCGCTATCGTATCTCTCGCTATCGCTATCTCTCGCTATCGTATCTGTCGCTATCTCTCTCTATCTCTCTCTCATGATTTTAAGTGTTAATATTGACTAAATTTGCACAGTTTAATGATGCCAAAATGTGTAATTATTAGGA
Source organism: Moxostoma hubbsi (assembly GCA_032164185.1). Lineage (NCBI taxonomy): Eukaryota > Metazoa > Chordata > Actinopteri > Cypriniformes > Catostomidae > Moxostoma > Moxostoma hubbsi. Next base: position 888,876 of record JAVLUX010000195.1, on the reverse strand, counting down.
TTGTTTTTGTCCCCCCCAGAATTTAAACCATGAAGTCATGCATGCTAATAATGAAATGATCAGGACACACACACATTCCCGCTAGTGTCCGATGCACCTTCATTAACACACCAAAGACTTTCCTAAACGATGTATTGCACTTGTCTGTACAGTCTGATGGATTGTGTCGCTTTAGCTGTTTTACGATCAGTTCATGATGTTACTGAGAGCAGCTTCATGTCTGAGCGCGGTACAAACGATAATAATCTGAACTGTGATTTCATCCTAAAAGCCACCAATGGAATATAAAGGCCATAAATGAGCCCTGCAGCTCCATATGCAAATGTTATTATATTACTGTTATATATATATATATATTGCACCTGTAACAGTAAGCACTTCTGTGTTCATGCATCGCCATGTACCATTCAGTGTTATATTAAATAAAGCACAATGTTACCGTTTGTAAAAGTGGACTGTTGTTTTCTCTGTTTCTCTGTAAATTTTACGTTAGTTTAGTTTTACTTTAGTTTTGTTCATTTTACGTTACTTTTGTTTTTTGCTTTAGTTTTGTTACTTTATGCAAGTTTAGTTTTACGTAAATTTTACGTTAGTTTACTTTATGCTAATAACTGGGGCATTGTAACTTGGTATATTACGAAAATATTAATTTTACAACTTTGTTTTTCATCACTTTGGTCACATTTTTAAAAATGAACATTGCATATGTGTGTGCGTGAGTCTGTGTGAGCGTGTGTGTGTATGTGTGCGTGCACGTGTGTCTGTGTGCGTGTGTTGTGCGTGAGTGTGTGTCTGTGTGTGTGAGCGTGTGTGTGCGTTTGTCTGTGTGTGCGTGTGTGTCTGTGTGAGCGTGTGTGTGTGTGTGTGAGCGTGTGTGTGTGTGTGTGTGTGAGTGAGTCTGTGTGAGCGTGTGTGTGTGAGCGTGTGTGTGTGTGTGTGTGTGCGTGTGTGTGAGTGAGTCTGTGTGAGCGTGTGTGTCTGTGTGTGTGTCAGGGCCGGATTCAGCCGGCCGCACTAGGGGGTGCAGCTAGAATATCAGGGGGGGCAAGTCATTTAACGGAACATTTAAATTTGACAAATATAGTGATTTGATTTATATTGTGATATATCTCGATATGGCCAGAAATGAACAAATATATTGTGAAATGAAAAAATCCTATATCGCCCAGCTCTAATCTATCAGCTCCTTTGATCCATTTGATTTGTCTTATAGGTTTTATGTTGGATGCCCTTCCTGACACTACCCTCTGCATTTACCCGGGCTTGGGACCGGCACAAACAGGACACTGGCTTGTGCCCTGTTGAGGCTGCATTTATCTTTTTTTTTTCTTTTTTTTTTTTGTCTGTCTGTCTGTTTGTCTTCCTGTCTGTCTGTCTGTCTGTTTGTCTTCCTGTCTGTCTTCCTGTCTGTCTGTCTGTCTGTTTGTCTTCCTGTCTGTCTGTCTGTCTGTCTGTTTGTCTTCCTGTCTGTCTTCCTGTCTGTCTGTCTGTCTGTTTGTCTTCCTGTCTGTCTGTCTGTCTGTCCTTTTGTTTTTTATTTCAATCTTTTTTTTGTAAATTTTTTTTTCATTTCTTTAGCTCTGTACACAGCATGGCTTATATCAGTCATTATAGCATCAGTCGTCTGCTTTTCTTCGCAAAAGTTCTAACAAATGCGTCCATATCGAGACCTGTTGTTATGGCCTTCTCGTGAGCCAGAATAACTAAATTTCTTTTTCTCTCATGTAGCATAGTACGGCGGAAGGGGGTAAGAACACGAGACAAAGTGGAGAAAGAGCTCTCGCATGATGCAGATGATATTCCAATCACAAGTGAGGTCACATACATGCGATGGAGCTGAGGAAAGGCATTCTTATACCCGTGTAGATATGTGCAAATGGTGGAGAGGTCTACAAACTCTACGTTCTCATCATCATTAGTCTTTTTGAATTCTTTTTCCAACATAATTTTTGCGACAAGAATCTCATTGGAAAGTTTGTCACTGTCACTTTTTGCCATTTTTTGCAGAGGACTTAACATGGCAACATCCAGAAAAGAGGGAGATTGTGGTTGAAGGCAATTAACTGCTTTCATGAGATCCAGATTGCTTTTGGAGAATCTTGTCTCCATCTCTACAATGGCGATGTCCAAAATGTTGAGAAGAGCTCTCTTCAGAGCCTGGCTAGGAGTCATGGAGTCTTCTGCATGGCCTACAGTGGACGTAACAACGCTACCTACGAGCAGTGAGCTCATTGTTCTTTTTCTTTTAGCAGCTGGTACAGGCATGCTGGTTAATGTCTCACTCTCCTCATCTCTCATCTGCTTCAGAGCCTGCAGAGATGCACTGACTACTTCTGAAGCACAGCACAGGTCAACAGAATGAGCCTGCAGCATAGCATTTGCAGACTTCAAGGAACCCAGAACTTTAAGGAGCAATTTTCCTATTTCAAAGAAATGATGCCTCCTTAACATCATCAACAGCCCTGATGCCTCTGTACAGATATCAACAGCAGCGGCTCTGTCCTCTGTAACCTCAGACAGGATACTCAGAATAGCATCCTGATTCTCCACAAGACACTTGGTCACATCATGGTGGCTTGTCCACCTGATCTCCAACAGTCGTTTAAGGGAGGGAACATTATAGTTCTGTGACACATAATGACGGTGAAAAAAAGAGTGCAGTGATCCTGATAGATCAAAAAAGATTTTTGCACACGGCTCTCCTTGCATTGCATGGACCACGGCCAAGTGCAGCTGGTGGTTATAGCAGTGGATATAAGGAATATCCTTCCCTACCTTCTTTTGCAATAAGGCCTGAACCCCACCCCTGACCCCACTCATGACAGAAGCTCCATCATAGCACTGACTGATAATTTCAGCTGCACTATAGCCTGAGTCAGAAAGATGCTCAAGAATTTGTGTGGTAATAAATTCAGCATTTAACTGACTGAGGTCAAGCAGGCCAATCAGGTGTTCCTCTGGAATGCCTTTACAGACAAATCTAACCATGATTGACAGATTCTCCACATTACATCTGTCCCTCGTTCCATCACTTTTTATGCAAAACCCAGCATAATCTGCTTTGTCATAATTACCTTTTATCTGATTTAATACCATTTTGGCCAGTGTTTCAATAATTTAATTTTGTATGTTGTGAGAGGTGTATTTTGCATTTGGTGGGATGTGTTTGTTAATTTCATTAAATTTGGGGTCCTTTGCCAGTGTGTAGTCAACCATTTTTAAGAACAATCCTTCAGAGAAATCATCATCATTTGAACTTTCCACACTGCCACGAAGTGGAAGTTCATTTACTGCTAGGAACTGAACTACTTCTCCAATTGTTTTAATATAATACCTATTTTTTTCCATTTGTGTGGGCCCTATTAAATTACAAATGGTCTCCCCTGTGGCCTCTCTTTGGGACATTTCAGACCAGGCTTTTGCATTTTTTATGTGGCATTGACTTGATGCGTGCTTTGAGAGTCCCTTGTCCTTTTCCAATGCAGTTTTCCAATTAGTAAATCCTTGTTTTGTGAAAACCAAATCCCTATCATTGTTCCCCCCAAATTTCTGACACGGGAAACAAAAGCACGCATCAAGCTTTGCTGAATATTCGAGCCATGGTCTCCCACGATACCAACCTGGGCAAAATGAGCGGGAGCTCTTGCCAAAATTACGTTTGGGGAAAACCAGAGCTATGGGTTGTGACGGTGCTTCAGTGTTTAAGCCTATGCTGTATTCATCCGCAACAGCCACGGATGGGCTGGGAACGACAGGGGATTCGGTCTCTGCTGCAGCTAATGCCCTAGCAGCCTCGTTGCTGCTGCCAGTGCTAGCTTTAGCAACCAGAAATCGCCGCATACTCAACTCGTCACAAATTACAAGAGAAAGCGATAG
>JAVLUX010000195.1:872500-877500 GCA_032164185.1 Moxostoma hubbsi | reverse complement strand
GTCTGAGTATTTCACAATCTGCTCAGTTACTGGGATTTTCACGCACAACCATTTCTAGGGTTTACAAAGAATGGTGTGAAAAGGGAAAAACATCCAGTATGCGGCAGTCCTGTGGGCGAAAATGCCTTGTTGATGCTCGAGGTCAGAGGAGAATGGGCCGACTGATTCAAGCTGATAGAAGAGCAACTTTGACTGAAATAACCACTCGTTACAACCGAGGTATGCAGCAAAGCATTTGTGAAGCCACAACACGCACAACCTTGAGGCGGATGGGCTACAACAGCAGAAGACCCCACCGGGTACCACTCATCTCCACTACAAATAGGAAAAAGAGGCTACAATTTGCAAGAGCTCACAAAAATTGGACAGTTGAAGACTGGAAAAATGTTGCCTGGTCTGATGAGTCTCGATTTCTGTTGAGACATTCAGATGGTAGAGTCAGAATTTGGCGTAAACAGAATGAGAACATGGATCCATCATGCCTTGTTACCACTGTGCAGGCTGGTGGTGGTGGTGTAATGGTGTGGGGGATGTTTTCTTGGCACACTTTAGGCCCCTTAGTGCCAATTGGGCATCGTTTAAATGCCACGGCCTACCTGAGCATTGTTTCTGACCATGTCCATCCCTTTATGGCCACCATGTACCCATCCTCTGATGGCTACTTCCAGCAGGATAAGGCACCATGTCACAAAGCTCGAATCATTTCAAATTGGTTTCTTGAATATGACAATGAGTTCACTGTACTAAAATGGCCCCCACAGTCACCAGATCTCAACCCAATAGAGCATCTTTGGGATGTGGTGGAACGGGAGCTTCGTGCCCTGGATGTGCATCCCACAAATCTCCGTCAACTGCAAGATGCTATCCTATCAATATGGGCCAACATTTCTAAAGAATGCTTTCAGCACCTTGTTGAATCAATGCCACGTAGAATTAAGGCAGTTCTGAAGGCGAAAGAGGGTCAAACACAGTATTAGTATGGTGTTCCTAATAATCCTTTAGGTGAGTGTATATACACACACACACATATACTCTCACACACACAGACAAACATACACATACACAAACACTTTTATTTTTATTAGTATTATTTGAGTATATTAAGCATATACATTCAGATTTTTATTATGTGTTTGAAAATAATTTTTTGACATTTCTATTTATTATTATTATTATTATTATTATTATTATAATTTTTTATTATTATTATTATTGTTATTGTTATTAACATTATTTTATTATTATTATTATTATTATTATCATTATTTTCATTATTATTATCATTATGATTATTATTATTATTATTATTATTATTATTATTATTATTATTATAATTGTAAATTTGCCTTTAACTTTGGAATATGAAATGTGAAGAGCTCCCTGGGTAAAATGGTAAATTAATAAAGAGGGAAAATTAGTCGTTTTATTTGTAATATTGCAATTTAAGAAAGTCCTTTTTTCACTGTAACAATACTGTAACTTGTTTACTTACGAAAAATATATAGTTTACTACATTATATATATATATATATAAGATATACAACCATGGCATGTTTAGTCTGTCTCAGAGAAATATAAAAAGAGGATTTAATAATAAAAACACGATTTGATTTGATTGTTTGTCAGAAACGTCGGCTAAAGAAGGTCTTTTGCTGTGGTGTCAGAGGAAGACGGCTCCCTACAGGAACGTCAATGTACAAAACTTCCATTGCAGGTAATAAAGACAATTATATTAAATATGGTGCATGTATGTTCACATTCTTACATGACAATGAGACCATATCTTCCTTGTGGTTTTGATTAAATTATGTAAAATATTTGAAAAAATGTATATGAGAGTTTTTCACCTAATGTGATGTTAGACACGCGCCAGATTGACGAGAGTTTCATGTCTGATTCTCCCATTCACACATGTAGTTGGAAGGACGGTTTGGCGTTCTGTGCGCTCATTCACAGACACAGACCCGACCTGATCGACTACGCCAAACTCAACAAGGTCTCTGTTAGTCCACGCATGCCAGAGCTACTGAAGACGTCCTTTAGGGATGAGATTAACCGACCAAACCCCTTTGTGTTCAATGCATGCTGTTTAATATCTAACCGACTACTGTTTGTGTTTTCAGCAGATTATTTTAATGAATGACCCAGTGTGACTCCTATAGATCTGATTCATTCAATTCACTCCGGACTGAGAGTTTAATGTTTGTTGTTATATGTAATTCCGTTCATGAGGTCAGTTGTGGTACCGATGAGGAGAGCGCTATATTTAAAGAGGTGAACTGTTATGAGGTTTTCCTCCGGTGTCGAGTGACGTCAAGGACTTTACTGGGGCTTTAGCAGTTCCTCTGACATTTAGACTGAAGAACGTCAGTCTGGATCGACACCAAGATTCGATAATCCTGATCTGACTGAAACACAAGATCAGAACTGCTATCAACGGTGTTGTGATCTTGTGTGAACGAGGAATAAGATGAGTAACATTTATCAGAACAGAAAACAATGCACGGCTAAAGTATTTTTTTCTCCTCAATTTTTCACGCCCAATTCCCGATGCGCTCCAAGTCCTCGTGGTGGCGTAGTGACTCGCCTCAATCCGGGTGGCGGAGCACGAATCTCAGTTGCCTCCGCGTCTGAGACCGTCAATCCGCGCATCTTATCACATGACTCGTTGAGCGCGTTACCGTGCAGACATAGCACAAGTGGAGGCTTCAGGCTATTCTCCGCGTCATCCACGCACAACTCGGTTACCCCATGTGACTCTACCCTCCCTAGCAACCGGCCCAATTTGGTTACCCCATGTGACTCTGCCCTCCCTAGCAACCAGGCCAATTTGGTTACCCCATGTGACTCTACCCTCCCTAGCAACCGGGACAATTTGGTTACCCCATGTGACTCTACCCTCCCTAGCAACCGGCCCAGTTTGGTTACCCCATGTGACTCTACCCTCCCTAGCAACCGGGACAATTTGGTTACCCCATGTGACACTACCCTTCCTAGCAACCGGGCCAATTTGGTTACCCCATGTGATACTACCCTCCCTAGCAACCGGGACAATTTGGTTACCCCATGTGACACTACACTTCCTAGCAACCGGGCCAATTTGGTTACCCCATGTGACTCTACCCTCCCTAGCAACCGGGACAATTTGGTTACCCCATGTGACACTACACTTCCTAGCAACCAGGCCAATTTGGTTACCCCATGTGACTCTACCCTCCCTAGCAACCGGGACAATTTGGTTACCCCATGTGACTCTACCCTCCCTAGCAACCGGGCCAATTTGGTTACCCCATGTGACTCTACCCTCCCTAGCAACCGGGCCAATTTGGTTACCCCATGTGACTCTACCCTCCCTAGCAACCGGGCCAATTTGGTTACCCCATGTGACTCTACCCTCCCTAGCAACCGGGCCAATTTGGTTACCCCATGTGACTCTACCCTCCCTAGCAACCGGGCCAATTTGGTTACCCCATGTGACTCTACCCTCCCTAGCAACCGGGCCAATTTGGTTACCCCATGTGACTCTACCCTCCCTAGCAACCGGGACAATTTGGTTACCCCTTGTGACACTACACTTCCTAGCAACCGGGCCAATTTGGTTACCCCATGTGACTCTACCCTCCCTAGCAACCGGGCCAATTTGGTTACCCCATGTGACTCTACCCTCCCTAGCAACCGGGCCAATTTGGTTACCCCATGTGACTCTACCCTCCCTAGCAACCGGGCCAATTTGGTTACCCCATGTGACTCTACCCTCCCTAGCAACCGGGCCAATTTGGTTACCCCATGTGACTCTACCCTCCCTAGCAACCGGGCCAATTTGGTTACCCCATGTGACTCTACCCTCCCTAGCAACCGGGCCAATTTGGTTACCCCATGTGACTCTACCCTCCCTAGCAACCGGGCCAATTTGGTTACCCCATGTGACTCTACCCTCCCTAGCAACCGGGCCAATTTGGTTACCCCATGTGACTCTACCCTCCCTAGCAACCGGGACAATTTGGTTACCCCATGTGACACTACACTTCCTAGCAACCGGGCCAATTTGGTTACCCCATGTGACTCTACCCTCCCTAGCAACCGGGACAAGCATGAATTACAACAAATAAAATATAGTGATAGAATAACTGCCCAAATTGATCTTTTTGGGATAAATCAGTTATCCAAGTTTTTATAATGTAGAAAACACGTTCTGCTCACATACTTGAGCATGCACTGCAGTATGCATAAATTATGCAAATTTCAGAGTTCCTGTCTTATTTTTCTTTCTGTTTGTTGATTTTATTTACGCTGTTCTGTTGTTTGTCATGTTGCAATAATTCAGAGCTCATCTTCTCACTCTGATGTGTTGATGATTGTGATTATTTCTTAGTCTCAAACGATCTGAACGTGATCTTGACAGTTTTCGGGAGATTCACACTCTGGTTTGTGTCTCTGTGTTTAGGATGATGCTCTTGGAAATCTGAATCTGGCTTTGGAAATCGCAGAGAAACACCTGGATATCCCGAAAATGTTGGATCCAGAAGGTAAACACGGATCATCTGAGCAACACGAGTCAATTATAGATCATTAATGTGTTTATTAACATTTATATTTATTTTCAAACACTCATTTCTTTTCTTTTTTTCAATTCCATCAAATTAAATGGAGTAATTTATAAAGCTTAACTTAATTGTTATTATTAAAGTTTACTATTTGATGGAATTTTGTGGAATTTTTCTTTCTTTTTTTTTCTCCTGAAAGATTTGGAAGGAAATGAGCAAAACACACACACACACACACACACACACACACACACTCACTCACACACACATGCTCACACACACACACACACACACACACACCCCCCACACACACACACACACACACACACACACACACACACCCCCCACACACACACACACACACACACACACACACCCCCCACACACACACACACACACACACACACACACACACACACACCCCCCACACACACACACACACACACACACACACAC
>JAVLUX010000195.1:865000-867500 GCA_032164185.1 Moxostoma hubbsi | reverse complement strand
TTATTCCGATACAATTACCTGCCCCATGGACTTCCATTGTAAGTGTATTATTATGAACATGATTCTATTTACAAATAAACAGGGAAGTCATATTGTAACGTGATTGTGCGCAGGACATCTCGAGTGCGTGGCAGGGTCTCGAGCAGGTAGAGAAAGGTTATGAGGAATGGCTGCTTAGTGAAATTCATCGTCTGGAGCGTGTGGAACATCTGGCTGAGAAGTTCCAGCAGAAAACAGTCACGCATGAGAGCTGGGCACGGGGTAAGATCACAGGAGTTCATATTGAGATCTCTGACTTTGGGTTGCTGACCTTGTAGAGATCTCTTGTGACACTATGACAGAGGGGTTTTCAGTGGCTCTTAGTGTGTTTGTGTGTGTGTGTGTGTTACAGGCAAAGATCAGCTGTTAATTCTGAAGGATTATGAGAGTGCATCACTGATGGAGGTGAGAGCGTTGCTACGGAAACACGAGGCGTTTGAGAGTGACCTCGCCGCACATCAGGACAGAGTGGAGCAGATCGCAGCCATAGCACAGGAACTCAAGTATGACCACTTCCTGTTTCCCCATCATAACATCACTCTGCAGATACATGTGGGGTCACATTAACATCAGGCTTGTTTTTAGTATATACAGGATTTGTAAGGGTGTGTGTGTGTGTGTGTGTGTGTGTGTGTGTGTGTGTGTGTGTGTGTGTGTGTGTGTCGGCCCGTTACTTTGTACTAATTGGAACTAGATGAAAAAGTTTGTCAAGACAAACTTTGATGTTGGCTTGAGAAAGCCTAGCCTGAAAGTTTATAGACAGACAGACAGATATACTGCTAGCATGTTTTAAGCACATTTTAGCGCTTCGCTAGGCATTTCTAGCATGTGTTAGCACAATGCTAGCATATTTTTAGCATGTTTTAACACTTCGCTAGGCATTGCTAGCATGTGTTAGCATGATGCTAGCATGTTTTAACATGTTTTACCACTTTGCTAGGCATTGCTAGCATGTGTTAGCATGATGATAGCATGTTTTAACACGTTTAACACTTCGCTAGGTGTTGTTAGCATGATGCTAGTATGTTTTTAGCACATTTTAACACTTCGCTAGGTGTTGCTAGCATGTTTCAGCATGATGTTAGAATGTTTTTAGAATGTTTTAGCACTTCGATAGGTGTTGCAAGCATGTGTTAGCACGATGTTTGAATGTTTTTAACATGCTTTAGCGCTTTGCTAGGCATTGATAGCATGTGTTAGCATGATGATAGCATGTTTTAACACGTTTAACACTTCGCTAGGTGTTGTTAGCATGATGATAGTATGTTTTTAACACGTTTTAGCAATTATCTAGGTGTTGCTAACATGTGTTAACACAATGTTAAAATGTTTTTAGAATGTTTTAACACTTCGCTAGGTGTTGCTAGCATGTATTAGCACGATGTTTGAATGTTTTTAGCATGCTTTAGCACTTCGCTAGGCACTGATAGAATGTGTTAGCATGATGCTAGCATGTTTTAACACGTTTAACACTTCGCTAGGTTTTGTTAGCCTGATGCTAGCATGTTTTTAGCATGTTTTAACACTTCGCTAGGTGTTGCTAGCATGTGTTAGCACGATGTTTGAATGTTTTTAACATGCTTTAAAACTTCGCTAGACATTGATAGCATGTGTTAGCATGATGCTAGCATGTTTTCAGCAGGTTTTAACACTTCACTATGTGTTGTTAGCATGTCTTTCCATCAACTTAATACACATTTTAACTACTGCGAAACTCTAGACAATCCACCTCCTGCTAGCCTAGCGCATTTCTATGACAGTGAAACACTTTTATATGCATGAAAAATGTGACTGTCATCAGGGTTTGGACGAACGCTCCGATAAAGGAATATTTCTCATCATTTACTCACCCGCATGCCACCCCAGATGTGTTTGACTTTCTTTCTTCTGTTAATGACATCATACTAGTGTCTGAAATGCCATGGTTTTACCATGATGCCCGAATAAAACCCTTTTAATGTGAACATGTCCATAAATATGCTTTCAGTGTCACATGACCCCAGACCAGCGTCACGGCCTTATTTATGCCTGTGTATATAAAGGAGTTATTTGAAATGATTGTTCCAGACTGTAAAAGTAGATTTAGCAGCAGTGTCGGGTTTCTATTGTTCTAAATGTGTTCAGAGCAGCTGTCAGTTTCCCTCTAAAACAATGAGTCAAAACACACACACACACACACACACACACACACACACACACTATTTATTCACTCCTCTATTTGCGTCAGTTGTGCATGCCAGAGTGTCTGGATGGAGGTGCCTGAACATTTAAACCCTTACATCAGTCTTCTCTGAAACGCTTTCAACACCTCCATTAGAACAGGTGAACTCTGCAGTCGAAATCTTCATTGATGAAGGGTTTTATATGATGATAATCAAACTGTTCATTCAAATACGATGACAAAAATGATGACTGAAGTAAAAAACTTTATTTCAAAACTCATTTTAGGATTATTTCAAAC
>JAVLUX010000195.1:857500-862500 GCA_032164185.1 Moxostoma hubbsi | reverse complement strand
TAACAGATAAAACACTTAAAGTGTTATTATTTAAAATGTATCAAACTGTAACAGATAAAACACTTAAAGTGTTATTATTTAAAATGTATCAAACTGTAACAGATAAAACACTTAGTGTTATTATTTAAAATGTATCAAACTGTAACAGATAAAACACTTAAAGTGTTATTATTTAAAATGTATCAAACTGTAACAGATAAAACACTTAGTGTTATTATTTAAAATGTATCAAACTGTAACAGATAAAACACTTAAAGTGTTATTATTTAAAATGTATCAAACTGTAACAGATAAAACACTTAAAGTGTTATTATTTAAAATGTATCAAACTGTAACAGATAAAACACTTAGTGTTATTATTTAAAATGTGTCAAACTGTAACAGATAAAACACTTAGTGTTATTATTTAAAATGTATCAAACTGTAACAGATAAAACACTTAGTGTTATTATTTAAAATGTATCAAACTGTAACAGATAAAACACTTAGTGTTATTATTTAAAATGTGTCAAACTGTAACAGATAAAACACTTAAAGTGTTATTATTTAAAATGTGTCAAACTGTAACAGATAAAACACTTAGTGTTATTATTTAAAATGTGTCAAACTGTAACAGATAAAACACTTAAAGTGTTATTATTTAAAATGTCAAACTGTAACAGATAAAACACTTAGTGTTATTATTTAAAATGTCAAACTGTAACAGATAAAACACTTAGTGTTATTATTTAAAATGTGTCAAACTGTAACAGATAAAACACTTAGTGTTATTATTTAAAATGTATCAAACTGTAACAGATAAAACACTTAGTGTTATTATTTAAAATGTCAAACTGTAACAGATAAAACACTTAAAGTGTTATTATTTAAAATGTGTCAAACTGTAACAGATAAAACACTTAGTGTTATTATTTAAAATGTCAAACTGTAACAGATAAAACACTTAAAGTGTTATTATTTAAAATGTGTCAAACTGTAACAGATAAAACACTTAGTGTTATTATTTAAAATGTCAAACTGTAACAGATAAAACACTTAAAGTGTTATTATTTAAAATGTCAAACTGTAACAGATAAAACACTTAGTGTTATTATTTAAAATGTCAAACTGTAACAGATAAAACACTTAGTGTTATTATTTAAAATGTATCAAACTGTAACAGATAAAACACTTAGTGTTATTATTTAAAATGTATCAAACTGTAACAGATAAAACACTTAGTGTTATTATTTAAAATGTATCAAACTGTAACAGATAAAACACTTAGTGTTATTATTTAAAATGTGTCAAACTGTAACAGATAAAACACTTAAAGTGTTATTATTTAAAATGTCAAACTGTAACAGATAAAACACTTAGTGTTATTATTTAAAATGTCAAACTGTAACAGATAAAACACTTAGTGTTATTATTTAAAATGTATCAAACTGTAACAGATAAAACACTTAGTGTTATTATTTAAAATGTATCAAACTGTAACAGATAAAACACTTAGTGTTATTATTTAAAATGTATCAAACTGTAACAGATAAAACACTTAGTGTTATTATTTAAAATGTCAAACTGTAACAGATAAAACACTTAAAGTGTTATTATTTAAAATGTATCAAACTGTAACAGATAAAACACTTAAAGTGTTATTATTTAAAATGTCAAACTGTAACAGATAAAACACTTAGTGTTATTATTTAAAATGTCAAACTGTAACAGATAAAACACTTAGTGTTATTATTTAAAATGTCAAACTGTAACAGATAAAACACTTAGTGTTATTATTTAAAATGTCAAACTGTAACAGATAAAACACTTAGTGTTATTATTTAAAATGTCAAACTGTAACAGATAAAACACTTAGTGTTATTATTTAAAATGTATCAAACTGTAACAGATAAAACACTTAGTGTTATTATTTAAAATGTATCAAACTGTAACAGATAAAACACTTAGTGTTATTATTTAAAATGTATCAAACTGTAACAGATAAAACACTTAGTGTTATTATTTAAAATGTCAAACTGTAACAGATAAAACACTTAAAGTGTTATTATTTAAAATGTATCAAACATATTCAAGATTTCTAAGTTTTATATGTAAGATTAAACAACGAGATCTCTTGAAAGCTCCTGAAATAATAACTTGAATCTATTGAAGTCTAAACAAGCAACAAGTGAATAAAACACCGATAGTGCAACGTTATAGTCATGTGTTGGGTTTGATTACTGTCATGATGCATGATGTTTGTTTCATCTTCATGGACTGCAGAGGGAGTTTGTTTTTATTTGTAAACAGCTCTGAAGACTGTTGAGCCGTTTTAACAGGAACTCTTCCCCGTGTTCACAGCGAGCTGGATTATCACGCGGCTGGTGTGATCAATGAGAACTGTCAACAGATTTGTGATCACTGGGATCAACTGGGAACTTTGACCCAGAAACGCCGAGAAGCGCTTGAGGTGACACAAACACGAGCAAACATCAGTTATACCTCCTGATCAGTGCTGTAATCTGATTACAAAATACAGTACTTGTAATCAGATTACATTACATTTTATAATGTGCGGAATCAGATTGACGTTACATTTTTATGGATGAAAAATTCTCCCCAATTTGGAATGCCCAATTCCTATAGCGCTCTAATGGTGCGTTCACATACAACGCGTATCGAGCATTTCGCACGGCGTGATTACATGCAATTTTTACAAGTCAATACAAAAACACGAATAGACGCGAATTCATGGCAGGCAGCACGAATGAAGCGAATGGCGCGAAATCGTTTCATTCGCGTGTTCGCGCAACTTGAAATGTTTCAACTCGAGCGAAATATCCGCATGATGCATTGTTGCAAAAGCCTATCAGCATTGAGATTGTCCGGATGTCACTGACGTACTGACATAGTAGCAGAAGAAATCTGGATATTTGGATAATATCGTGCACCCGTTTGGTTTTCCGACGTATCTGGGACTTCCACAACAGATACAGAGCAGCAGTCGTTGCGATATCGGCCATGGTTGATGGCGGAAAGAGAAGTTGTCGTAGAAGCCCCGCCTCCTGTCTTGTGCGAGCTTCTCGTTGTATGTGAACACCTCCAGCGGTCAAACTTGTTCGAGAAAATTTTATTCGCGTTGTATGAGAACGCACCATTAGTGCTCGTGGTGGCATAGTGACGAATCTCAGTTTCGTCTGAGACCGTCAATCCACACAACTTATCACATGACTTGTTAAGCACGTTACCATGGAGACGTAGTGCATGTGGAGGCTTCACGCTATTCTCTGCGGCATCCACGCACAACTCACCACGCCCCACCGAGAGTGAGAACCACATTATAGCAACCACGAGGAGGTTACCCCATGTGACTCTACCCTCCCTAGCAACCGGCCCAATTTGGTTACACCATGTGACTCTACCCTCCATAGCAACTGTCCAATTTGGTTACCCCATGTGACTCTACCCTCCCTAGCAACCAGGGCAATTTGGTTACCCCATGTGACTCTACCCTCCCTAGCAACCGGCCCAATTTGGTTACCCCATGTGACTCTACCCTCCCTAGCAACTGGCCAATTTGGTTACCCCATGTGACTCTACCCTCCCTAGCAACCAGGCCAATTTGGTTACCCCATGTGACTCTACCCTCCCTAGCAACCGGGCCAATTTGGTTACCCCATGTGACTCTACCCTCCCTAGCAACCGGGCCAATTTGGTTACCCCATGTGACTCTACCCTCCCTAGCAACTGGCCAATTTGGTTATCCCATGTGACTCTAGACCTGGCTGGAGTCACTCGGCACGCCCTGGATTCAAACTCACGACTCCAGGTGTGATAGTCTGCGTCAATACTCATTGAGCGATCCAAACACCCTAAATTATTAAATTCTTGCTTACATCACCAATCAGCCAAAGCCAATAACTAGTGCGTATTTGACTTCTTATGTGTGCATGTGGCTACCGAAACTGATATGCTGCATTGAATGTGCTTAATAGAATCCACACAAACACACACACGGGATTTAAATGTGTTTGTTAATGAATGCACAAATAAATAA
Organism: Moxostoma hubbsi; assembly: GCA_032164185.1. Classification (NCBI taxonomy): domain Eukaryota; kingdom Metazoa; phylum Chordata; class Actinopteri; order Cypriniformes; family Catostomidae; genus Moxostoma; species Moxostoma hubbsi. The sequence continues at coordinate 858,464 of JAVLUX010000195.1, read as the reverse complement.
TGCATTTTAAACGAGCCCTCGTCCACCTGTCTATCATTCAACACACTCTTCTGTAATATCACGTGTTGCAAACGAACGTTTCAGATGCGTCGGCCACATGCCCTGCCAATGCACGCATAGGATGGCAGATTTAATTAGGTTAAGGCCACGCCTTCTCATGAATAATAATGAGGAGGTATAAATCGTGCGTCTCTAGATTATATAGAGACTTGTTCTCATTATTGATTTCAAAGCTGGATCATAAAAATCCATTTCCTGTTCCTGACTTCCTAAATAACAGTTCTTGAAAAATGAAAAACAAAGGGACAAACACACACAGATGATTTTGTGGTAAAGCATGCCTCCTCTAAACTGAAATGATTGTGTGTTTGTCTGCAAGAGGACAGAGAAGCTCCTGGAAACGATCGATCAGCTGTTTCTGGAGTTTGCGAAAAGATCCGCTCCGTTCAATAACTGGATGGATGGAGCCATGGAGGATCTGCAGGACATGTTCATTGTGCACTCAGTGGAGGAAGTTCAGGTGAACAGCTCACTTTATAACTCATTTATTGGCATGTGTGTTATCATGCATACATTGAGACAGATAAGCAGATCTCATTTCTCTCTTCTAGAGCCTGATCTCGGGTCATGATCAGTTTAAAGTGACGCTACCGGAGGCCGACAGCGAGCGTCAAGCCATTCTGAGCATTTGTAACGAGGTGCAGAAGATCGTTCAGAGTTACGGCCTCGCCGCCAACCTCACCAACATCTACTGCACCATCACACCGGAACAGATCAACCAGAAGTGGGAGAAGGTGTGTGTGTGTGTGTGTGTGTGTGTGTGTGTGTGTGTGTGTTTGTGTGTGTGTGTGCATATACAGTATGTGATATGAAGGCCTCATTACAACGGAATAGGAAATATCTTATCACGTGACTTGTTGAGCACGTTACCATGGAGACGTAGCACGTGTGGAGGCTTCACGCT
>JAVLUX010000195.1:847500-852500 GCA_032164185.1 Moxostoma hubbsi | reverse complement strand
CCCTCCCTAGCAACCGGGACAATTTGGTTACCCCATGTGACTCTACCCTCCCTAGCAACCGGGCCAATTTGGTTACCCCATGTGACTCCACCCTCCCTAGCAACCGGGACAGTTTGGTTACCCCATGTGACTCTACCCTCCCTAGCAATCGGGCCAATTTGGTTACCCCATGTGTCTCCACCCTCCCTAGCAACCGGGACAATTTGGTTGCCCCATGTGACTCTACCCTCCCTAGCAACCGGGCCAATTTGATTGCTAAGGAGACCTGGCTGGAATCACTCATCACTGTAGATGGAGGTTTTAATGAGTAAAACATACGTCCCTAACCAAGGTTGTACTGGGAAGATAAATTTGATTTTACATAGCAACTGGGCCAAAAGTTGTTTCGCGGGTGGGGGGGTATGGGGTTGAGCGGGGGGGGGCTCCCCACTGTCCTTTTCTGCATGTCGTGGCGCCATCATGTGGCTTATCATGGCCGACACTCCGGCCTACTACACTCTGCCTTTAAGCAACTTGGAAAATTCCAGAACATTATATCAAGCCTTTAGACAATTAGCCAATTAGCTTCTGGAATTGGAGGTGTACCTGTGGATGTATTTTAAGACCTACTTTCAAACTCAGTGCCTCTTGCTTGACATCATGGGACAATCCAAAGAAATCAACCCAAGACCTCATAAAAACAATTGTCGATCTCCACAAGGTGCCACGTTCATCTGTACAAACAATAGTACACAAGTATAAACACCATGTGACCACACAGTCATCATACCGCTCAGGAAGGAGACGCCATCATGTGACCACACAGTCATCACACCGCTCAGGAAGGAGACGTCATCATGTGACCACACAGCCATCACACCGCTCAGGAAGGAGACGCCATCATGTGACCACGCAGCCATCACACCGCTCAGGAAGGAGACGCCATCATGTGACCACGCAGTCATTACACCGCTCAGGAAGGAGACGCCATCATGTGACCACGCAGCCATCACACCGCTCAGGAAGGAGACGCCATCATGTGACCACGCAGCCATCACACCGCTCAGGAAGGAGACGCCATCATGTGACCACGCAGCCATCACACCGCTCAGGAAGGAGACGCCATCATGTGACCACGCAGCCATCACACCGCTCAGGAAGGAGACGCCATCATGTGACCACGCGGTCATCACACCGCTCAGGAAGGAGACGCCATCATGTGACCACGCGGTCATCATACCGCTCAGGAAGGAGACGCCATCATGTGACCACGCGGTCATCACACCACTCAGGAAGGAGACGCCATCATGTGACCACACAGCCATCATACCGCTCAGGAAGGAGACGCCATCATGTGACCACACAGTCATCATACCACTCAGGATAGAGACGCCATCATGTGACCACACATTCATCACACCGCTCAGGAAGGAGACGCCATCATGTGACCACACAGTCATCATACCACTCAGGATAGAGACGCCATCATGTGACCACACATTCATCACACCGCTCAGGAAGGAGACGCATTCTGTCTCCTAGAGATGAACGTAGTTTGTGTGAAAAGTGCAAATCAATCCCAGAACAACAGCAAAGGACCTTGTGAAGATGCTGGAGGAAACAGGTGGACGAGTATCTAGATCCACAGCAAAACGAGTCCTATATGGACATCACCTGAAAGGTGCTCAGCAAGGAAGAAGCCGCTGCTCCAAAACCACCATAAACAAGCCAGACTACAGTTTGCAAGTGCACATGGGGACAAAGATCTTACTTTTGGGGAAATGTCCTCTGGTCTGATGAAACAAATATTGAACTGTTTGGCCATAATGACCATCGTTATGTTTGGAGGGAAAAGGGTGAAGAACACCATCCCAACCATGAAGCATGGGGGTGGAGCATCATGTTGTGGGGGTGCAGCATCATGTTGTGGGGGTGGAGCATCATGTTGTGGGGGTGGAGCATCATGTTTTGGGGGGTGGCGGCATCATGTTTTGAGGGGTGGCGCAACATGTTTTGGGGGGTGCAGAATCATGTTTTGGGGGGTGGCGCATCATGTTTTGGGGGGTGGCGCATCATGTTGTGGGGGTGCTGCAGGAGGGACTGGTGCACTTCACAAAATAGATGACATCATGAGGAAGGAACATTATGTGGATATATTGAAGCAACATCTCAAGACATCAGACAGGAAGTTAAAGCTCGGTCACAAATGGGTCTTCCAAATGGACAATGACCCCAAGCACACCCCTAAAGGTGTGGCACAAGGGCTTAAGAACAACAAAGTCAAGATATTGGAGCGGCATCACAAAGTCCTGACCTCAATCCTGATAAAGCGTGTGCGAGCAAGGGGGTCTACAAACCGGACCCAGTTACTCCAGTTCTGTCTGCAGGAACGGGACAAAATTCCAGCAACTTATTGTGAGAAGCTTCTGGAAGGATCCCCAAAACATTTGACCCAAGTTAAAGAGTTTAAAGGCAATGAGGCCACATACTAACAAGTGTGTGTAAACTTCTGACCTAAATAACTCATTGTCTCGACTATTATTCTGACATTTAGTGACAAGTAGTGATCCCAACTAAAGTATTTCCGGAAGCAGACCGCTGCGCCTCATTTGTTAACATGTGCATTCTATGTTTTGTTTACACTCGGTCCTGTAGAAGAAGAAGGGCGGTATGGAAACCGACGACTTCAGGGCCTGTCTGATCTCCATGGGATATGATCTGGTAAGTGCAAAACGGCAGCTGTGACGTTACTACGGTTAAAAATCCATCAATATATGGCCAATGTGTGCGTGCGCATACAGCACGAGCGGTTCCGTTCAGTGCGGTTATTCTGTGTCTCTCTCTCTCCACAGGGGGAAGCAGAGTTTGCACGCATCATGTCACTGGTCGACCCGAACGGGTCTGGTGTGGTGCCGTTTCAGTCCTTTGTGGACTTTATGACTCGTGAGACCGGAGACACGGACACTGCCGAACAGGTCGTCGCTTCCTTTAGAATCCTGGCCGCGGATAAGGTATGTTGAGCTGCGCAACATTTACACATTTATAGACACGCATTATTAGTGTTTATCTGATATGGCAAATTTCCATTTTATTTTTGCGTTTATTTTCAGCCGTACATTCTGATGGAGGAACTCCGTCGTGAGTTGCCCCCGGAGCAAGCGGAATACTGCATCTCCAGAATGCCCCCTTATACAGGACCTGATGGAGTCCCAGGAGCTTTGGACTACACCGCTTTATCTACCGCCCTCTATGGAGAGAGTGACCTGTAGCTCTCCGGGGCAGAACGGCACCCTCGTTTAAAACTACAACACTGTCATGTTTCATGTTTCTCTCTTACTCTCAAACATTTTTGTCCATTTTAAATGAATATATTTGCAATAATAACATCTTAAACGTGTGGAGCTTTACTGTGGAGAAAGACGTGCACATTTACAGTGTGTTCAGTTTTAAACTAAAGTGTTTTAGGAGTTGATTTATGATCTGCATGAATTATACAGTGGGGTCCAAAAGTCCAATATCCGGAGTGCATTTCAGTTAAACCTGGGAATACAGTTTTTTGAAAAAGAACAAATTGAAACAAAGAACAATTATGACTCAAAATTAAGAAGAAATGCTTCAGATTCCTCTATTTCTAGGTGACTAATTAAATAGGTTAAGAAGTGCCACTGAACAATTTTCAACCAATTCGTAACGCCCAATTCCCAATGCGCTCCAAGTCCTCATGGTGGCGTAGTGACTCGCCTCAATCCGGGTGGCGGAGGACGAATCACAGTTGCCTCCGCATCTGAAACCGTCAATCCGCACATCTTATCATGTGACTTTTTGTCCCATGTGACTCTACCCTCCCTAGCAACCGGGACAATTTGTTTACCCCATGTGACTCTACCCTCCCTAGCAACCGGCCCAATTTGGTTACCCCATGTGACTCTACCCTCCCTAGCAACCGGGACAATTTGGTTACCCCATGTGACTCTACCCTCCCTAGCAACCGGGCCAATTTGGTTACCCCATGTGACTCTACCCTCCCTAGCAACCGGGACAATTTGTTTACCCCATGTGACTCTACCCTCCCTAGCAACCGGCCCAATTTGGTTACCCCATGTGACTCTACCCTCCCTAGCAACCGGCCCAATTTGGTTACCCCATGTGACTCTACCCTCCCTAGCAACCGGGACAATTTGGTTACCCCATGTGACTCTACCCTCCCTAGCAACCGGGACAATTTGGTTACCCCATATGACTCTACCCTCCCTAGCAACCGGGACAATTTGGTTACCCCATGTGACTCTACCCTCCCTAGCAACCGGGACAATTTGGTTACCCCATGTGACTCTACCCTCCCTAGCAACCGGGACAATTTGGTTACCCCATGTGACTCTACCCTCCCTAGCAATTTGGTTGCTAAGGAGACCTGACTGGAGTCACTCAGCACGCTCTGGATTCAAACTCACGACTTCAGGTGTGCTAGTCAGCGTCAATACTCGCTGAGATACACATGCCCCCACACATGTTTTTGCGAACATTTTCAAATCACGCCGGAGAACACGGTCATCAGTCTTTGTTCATGTCGGTTCCAGTGCTGCTGTTATTAAAGCAAAAGAGCGACAGACCGAAACAAAAATAATTTTCTCAAATTGTTATGCGGAATATTTACATTTCATTTTTTTATTTGATTTTTTAAGAAAAGGAGGGATGAGTCTAAATTAATTTTGTGGTGATCAACATTATGACAAAAATGCTGTCCATTGAACTCACCTTGTATTGGACCTTTAATTTGCAGTTAAATTGCAGTTAAATTGCCGTTAAATTGCCGTTAATTTGCCGTTAATTTGCCGTTAAATTGCCGTTAATTTGTAGATAATTTCACAACTTTAGTGGTCTCAGACTTTTGGATTTCACTGTATATTCTCATGATATTTTGAATTATTTATCTTCAGAATAATTAATGATAGTTGTGGGCTGTTATGCAATATTTTATGACCTCAAAGCCCTTAATTAGGTGTACGGAAGACAACCTTCCC
>JAVLUX010000195.1:832500-840000 GCA_032164185.1 Moxostoma hubbsi | reverse complement strand
TTATCAGTCACTAGTTATCAGCGACTGTAGTTATCAGCGACTGTAGTTATCAGTCACTAGTTATCAGCGACTGTAGTTATCAGTCACTCGTTATCAGCGACTGTAGTTATCAGTCACTCGTTATCAGCGACTGTAGTTATCAGCGACTGTAGTTATCAGCGACTGTAGTTATCAGCGACTGTAGTTATCAGTCACTCGTTATCAGCGACTGTAGTTATCAGTCACTAGTTATCAGCGACTGTAGTTATCAGTCACTCGTTATCAGCGACTGTAGTTATCAGCGACTGTAGTTATCAGCGACTGTAGTTATCAGTCACTAGTTATCAGCGACTGTAGTTATCAGCGACTGTAGTTATCAGTCACTCGTTATCACCGACTGTAGTTATCAGTCACTCGTTATCACCGACTGTAGTTATCAGTCACTCGTTATCACCGACTGTAGTTATCAGTCACTCGTTATCAGCGACTGTAGTTATCAGTCACTCGTTATCAGCGACTGTAGTTATCAGTCACTCGTTATCAGCGACTGTAGTTATCAGTCACTCGTTATCAGCGACTGTAGTTATCAGTCACTCGTTATCACCGACTGTAGTTATCAGTCACTCGTTATCAGCGACTGTAGTTATCAGCGACTGTAGTTATCAGCGACTGTAGTTATCAGCGACTGTAGTTATCAGTCACTCGTTATCAGCGACTGTAGTTATCAGCGACTGTAGTTATCAGCGACTGTAGTTATCAGTCACTCGTTATCAGCGACTGTAGTTATCAGTCACTCGTTATCACCGACTGTAGTTATCAGTCACTCGTTATCACCGACTGTAGTTATCAGTCACTCGTTATCACCGACTGTAGTTATCAGTCACTCGTTATCAGCGACTGTAGTTATCAGCAACTGTAGTTATCAGCGACTGTAGTTATCAGCGACAAGATGGCCGCTCGAACACTTCCGGTGGCTTTACCTCTGCTGGCAGTTTAACATTGTGTCAGCGTTCCTGTGTGTGTATCTGTCTATCTATCTGCAGAGTCTGTCTATCTATCTATCTATCTATCATGTTGACACACATATTGTTTATGTGTCTATACTTTTGAAACAGTATTTTAATGTTTACAGATTAAACCCCATTGACTTGCATTGGAAGTGTCTCACTGGAACACACATTTGTGATTTATTAAAGTAAAGAAGGGGCAAGTCGAAATTATTGTTTGTGTTAATCAACATTGACACACATACTGTCGACTGAGCTTCACTTATATTGAACCCAGAATGTTTCTTTTAAGGTTTTTTTCTTTAGTGGAACAAAAGATGTTTGGCGACATGTTAGTCTCGGACACTTAATTTTCTTGGCATATTTTTCCGTACAATGAAAGTGAATAGTTTCAGTCTGTCCAACATCTCCTTTAGTGTTCCACAGAAGAAAGTCAAACAGGTTTAGAACAATATGAGTGATGAAATGCTGCCAGAATGTACGTTTTTGGGTGAACTATACTTTAAAAAAGGCCTCCGTATTACAGTTATAACTAAAGGTTTGTTGCCTCTACTGAGGGTGTTCGGAACAGCAGTCGATCACTTCTAGAATAACTGCTTTGGAAAATGTGGTTTCTGTTTATTTTTTTATTGCTAAAGTCATCAGAAAAATAAAAATTTCACCAGTTTAATCCCATTTTACATCATGAGCTTTTGATTTTGTTACATGATGTTTGAAAACACTTGTAGAGTTTGTTCATTGAGTGACTGAGCTGATAAAACACAAGCTAATTATTTGCTTTTGTCACAAGATTTAGTTCTGTTGCTTGATCCAAGTGGACATAACCTTTACATGTTTAATTGAACTGTAGAAAATAAATAACTGTCCAAAAAAAAAAAAAAAAAAATATATCTATCTATCTCATTTGTGCAAAAAAAAAATAAAAAATTTTAGATTTCCAAAGAAAATGTCTAAACATCCTTAAACAAGATTAGATTACCCGTGCGGTTGGGTTGATATGGCAAAAAAAATGGAATTTATGATTTAAAATGAGATTTTCCTGAATTTCAAGGTATTTTTCAAAAAAGTATCTCCAACATAATTCAAATAGCACGTTCCTTATTAAAATGCAACGCAAACTTGTTAGAAAAATGTAACACAAACAAAAAAACAAGTGTTTGTTTTGTGAGATGGTAGATTTGTTTGTTTCTATTGCACGAGATGGTAGATTTGTTTGTTTATATTGCACGTGACGGTAGATTTGTTTGTTTATATTGCACGAGATGGTAGATTTGTCTGTTTCTATTGCACGTGACGGTAGATTTGTTTGTGTTGCACGTGATGGTAGATTTGTCTGTTTGTGTTGCACGTGACGGTAGGTTTGTCTGTTTGTGTTGCACGTGATGGTAGATTTGTTTGTGTTGCACGTGATGGTAGATTTGTTTGTGTTGCACGTGACGGTAGATTTGTTTGTGTTGCACGTGATGGTAGATTTGTCTGTTTGTGTTGCACGTGACGGTAGATTTGTCTGTTTGTGTTGCACGTGACGGTAGGTTTGTCTGTTTGTGTTGCACGTGACGGTAGATTTGTTTGTTTGTGTTGCACGTGACGGTAGATTTGTTTGTTTGTGTTGCACGTGACGGTAGGTTTGTTTGTTTGTGTTGCACGTGACGGTAGGTTTGTTTGTGTTGCACGTGACGGTAGATTTGTTTGTTTGTGTTGCACGTGACGGTAGATTTGTCTGTTTGTGTTGCACGTGACGGTAGATTTGTCTGTTTGTGTTGCACGTGACGGTAGATTTGTCTGTTTGTGTTGCACGAGACGGTAGATTTGTTTGTTTGTGTTGCACGAGACGGTAGATTTGTTTGTTTGTGTTGCACGTGACGGTAGATTTGTCTGTTTGTGTTGCACGTGATGGTAGATTTGTTTGTTTGTGTTGCACGTGATGGTAGATTTGTTAAGTGCATTTTGTCTTGTTTTAAGCGTTTGTTTGTTTGTTTTGTGCTTGCCGCATGAACAAAACAAAGATGCATTCTCTGAAAACAAGCTATAAAAAAATATCTCGTGCAAAGTCTCTGAATTTCTCTGGGTGTTTAAAGATTTTTTTTTAAGCATTTTACTGTGTGAAAAAAATAAATAAAAATAATCTGCCTGTGGACAAAACAAAGATGCTTACTTGGAAAACAATCCTAAATATATCTGCAATGTGTGCGGTTCCTTCTGATTTGATTTATTTATTTTTTTTTTTTTCTGGTTTTAGGTGTTTACTGGAAAACAAGAAAAAGATGCTCATTAAGAAGGGCTTTTTTTCCCCCCTAATTTTCTAACAGCTGTTTTTTTTTTCTGCTTGTAGCTGGTGTGTGTGCGATCTTGTCTGCGCAGTGTGTGTTTGACGATGCAGCCCGTGCAGATGCTGGAGGTACCAGGCTTCAGGCAGAGGCTGTTGGGCGCGCTGAGTATGGGCAGACGAAAGCAGTACTGCCTCCCCCACCCGAATCACAAGCAGAGGGAGGGGCTGTATGCAGACGGCACTGCACAGCTCCCTCGAGGCCGCTCCCCCTCCCTCCCCGGCACGCTCTGCAGACTCCATGATGAGCTGGAGAGTGACAGCGAGCTCCTGTATCTCTCTTTCGTCACCGCCTCCTCTGTTCAGTTGCTCACATCATCATCATCATCATCATCATCATCAGACAGCGAGAGCACGTCATCGGGGGCGACCAGGCGCTCGCGCAGACGTAAAAGCAGGCTCGGGAGCGGCCATGGCGTGAGAGAGCTGCTCATCATGGGAAATCAAGACGGAAAGCTCAAGCGCTCCGGCGGGGGGGATGCAGGAGGAGGAGGCGGCGCGGCCGAGTGCGGAGCTCTCCGGGAGCACGATGGCTCAAAGAAAGGATTTCATGGGAAGAAATCCCACAGTAAACAAGGCAAGGGTGGGGAGGGAGGGAAGAAGAAAAACAAATCTGACTCCAAATCTGTCTTTCCTCACTTACGGAAACGTAAGAGCCTCGGGAAGGTGAAAGGATTCCTGGGAGGCTCTAAAGAGGATGCGTTGGACTCCCAGCAGGATGAGCTCGACAGCGTTCCGTCTCTGCGCAATAAAACGCCGGATCTGTCCGGAGACGAGCTCGGCCAGTCGGACGCCGAACATGAGAGGCCTCGACTGGTGGCCAACAGCAGGCGGACCGCGCTGGAGGTGACCGGCGGCCCGGAGGAAGAGAAGAAAGTGACGAGCTCCGGATCGGACACGGATATGTACAGCTTCCACTCGGCCGCAGAACAAGAGGATCTGTTGGCTGATATCCAGCAAGCCATCCGTCTAAAGCAGAGCGTGATTCTCGGAGGTGCCGAGCTGTCCTGGGAGAAGGACTGTAAACAAACTAGCTTTAGTGATGCTAAGTGCACCCCCACCCCGGAGTCGGAGACCTTCACTGTGCTGGAAGCACTTACCAAACGAGAAAACGGAAGTGTTGGAGGCATGCATCTCTCCCCGCGGCACGCAGAAGAGGATGGGGCTGTTATTAGAGAGTCTCGCAGCTCAGATGTGGACCTTTGTGCCTCCATCGCCGTGACAACCATCACAAAAGAGCCAGAGGCAGTGAGAGAGCCCTCCCTTCCCACAAGCCCCGTTGCCAAGACAACCATCACCACCAGCTTCCCAGACCTCACAGCTCCATTTGAAAGTGCTGTGGAAGCCGTCCAAGAGGAAGAAAATGAAAATCCCATGGACGAGACGCCTGGAGACGGACCGAGCACGGACACGTTGTCCGCGGGCTCCCTGGAGTGTGTCGGCGCCGTTGAAATGACCTCCCAACAACCCGACAACGAGGACCGTGTGCTCGCCGTCCAGCGGCGGAAGAGTTGCGTGACTTTCTCGCAGCAAGAAAGCCCTCTTGCGACACGGTTGTTAAAGTCAGCGCTGACGTCATCAACCGCTAACGGCGGCAACTCTGTGAAGCCGTACCCCCCTATCAGCATGTCCTACATCAAAACCACCACACGCCAACTCAGCTCGCCCTTGTGCTCGCCCACGCCGTCTCCATCCCGCAGCCCACTGTTCACACGGCGAGGCCGCGACTCCCCGGCGACGGTCGTTAAGGCGGAGAGAAAACGAGTGAAGCGGCAGCGGTCCTACAGCATCACTGGTCCCATCAGCCGATCGGCGGACTGGACGGAGGAACTGCGGTCTCTGACGCCCAAAACAGCTGGCTCTGCTGATTACCTGGAGTACGGTGGCTCAGAGGGCACACTTCGGACGGTCAGTCCGACACAGAAGGCGTCTGTGGGTCAGGCCTCGACCTGCTGCTTCCAGGACGTTTTCACAGGTGAGGACTGAAATGCTAAAACATGCTAAAACAGCAGAGCAGTTTGATTTAATACCATGTTTACATGCAGCTGGTTAATCTGATTGATAGCTAGTATCGTCCTCTAGTTTTTCAGCAAAAATGTTTTCAAAAATGTCACTTTTGGAACAATAGAGCTGCTGTTTCAAGGTGATTTTGCTTCATTTTTTCGTTTAGCTTTGATTAAGAGTGTATCACAGTGTAAAACATGACATTTCCTGTTGCCAGTAGGTGGCGCTATGACTATAACTGAATATTGGCATATAGGAGTGTTCAGGCCGGGACTGTCATCAAACATGTGAAGTTTGGAGCAGATTGGACGTTGTATGTTTGAGCTACAACAACTTCCTGTTTCATGGCGAAACATCCAAATTTGTCAGACCGTCACGGTTACGCCGTTCAAAGAAAACTCAAAAGCTTCGCAATTTAGCATCGCCAAGGCCTTTAGATTAGACCGTCCAAATATGAAGTAGATCTAATGAACTCTCTATTAGGAGTTCGTTAAAGTATGCGGCCTGGAAATGGCAAAAACTGAGCAAAAATTAAAATGGCTGACTTCCTGTTGAAATTAGGGCACAAGTCCAAGAGACTTTTTTGTAGGTGTTGGCATGTTACGCATGTGTACCAAGTTTCGTATGTGTAGGTGAAACGTAGCGTGAAGCGCACATCGTTGAAAGTTTTTGTAGGTGGCGCTATTTAGCCATTTTGCCTCATTCTGAAACTCGCATCAGATGCCCAGTTTCACCACTTCTGATGCGTGTGTAAAGTTTCATGAATTTTCAAGTATGTTTTGGAACTCAAAAATGACTCATTTGGGCTAAAAATGAACTCTTAGAAGAACAATCGTCTCCTCAGTCCCTAATAAACATGTGAAAAAAAGCACCGAGCGAAGATGAACCGCACTGGATAAGACTGTTAAAACCATGTTGTCTCAGTTGAGTTCAGTGAGAGATATTTTGATTGAGAGAGCAAGTATCCAAGTAGAGAATAAGCTGGTAAGCGAGTGAAAGAAAGGCCTGTTTTCTTGTTTGTCTCTGTTCATTTGTGTTGTTTGGACTGCAGAGTGAATGTATTCAACCGGGCCAATTTGGTTACCCCATGTGACTCTACCCTCCCTAGCTACTGGGCCAATTTGGTTACCCCATGTGACTCTACCCTCCCTAGCAACCGGGCCAATTTGGTTACCCCATGTGACTCTACCCTCCCTAGCTACCGGGCCAATTTGGTTACCCCATGTGACTCTACCCTCCCTAGCAACCGGGCCAATTTGGTTACCCCATGTGACTCTACCCTCCCTAGCAACCGGGCCTATTTGGTTACCCCATGTGACTCTACCCTCCCTAGCAACCGGGACTATTTGGTTACCCCATGTGACTCTACCCTCCCTAGCAACCGGGCCAATTTGGTTACCCCATGTGACTCTACCCTCCCTAGCTACCGGGCCAATTTGGTTACCCCATGTGACTCTACCCTCCCTAGCAACCGGGCCAATTTGGTTACCCCATGTGACTCTACCCTCCCTAGCAACCGGGCCAATTTGGTTACCCCATGTGACTCTACCCTCCCTAGCAACCGCCCCAATTTGGTTACCCCATGTGACTCTACCCTCCCTAGCAACCGGGACTATTTGATTTCCCCATGTGACTCTACCCTCCCTAGCAACCGGGCCAATTAGGTTACCCCATGTGACTCTACCCTCCCTAGCAACCGGGCCAATTAGGTTACCCCATGTGACTCTACCCTCCCTAGCTACCGGGCCAATTTGGTTACCCCATGTGACTCTACCCTCCCTAGCTACCGGGCCAATTTGGTTACCCCATGTGACTCTACCCTCCCTAGCAACCGGGCCAATTTGGTTACCCCATGTGACTCTACCCTCCCTAGCAACCGGGCCAATTTGGTTACCCCATATGACTCTACCCTCCCTAGCAACCGGGACTATTTGGTTACCCCATGTGACTCTACCCTCCCTAGCAACCGGGCCAATTTGGTTACCCCATGTGACTCTACCCTCCCTAGCTACCGGGCCAATTTGGTTACCCCATGTGACTCTACCCTCCCTAGCAACCGGGCCAATTTGGTTACCCCATGTGACTCTACCCTCCCTAGCAACCGGGCCAATTTGGTTACCCCATGTGACTCTACCCTCCCTAGCAACCGCCCCAATTTGGTTACCCCATGTGACTCTACCCTCC
>JAVLUX010000195.1:807500-827500 GCA_032164185.1 Moxostoma hubbsi | reverse complement strand
TTATTTATTTTTGGAACACTTGCAGCCTAATTCTATTAAATTGTTTAGTTTTACTTTTGAAAAAATGTCGGCAAAATCCCCTGTATTAAATAAATTACCAAACGAAAAAAAGCATTAAATTAAAAAAAAAAATTACCAAACGAAAAAAAACCGTTAAATTTAAATGAATAAATTGCCAAACGAAAAAAGCGTTAAATTAAAAAAAATTTATTAGCAAACGAAAAAAGTGTTAAATTAAAAAAAATTATTACCAGACGAAAAAAGTGTTAAATTAAAAAAATTATTACCAGACGAAAAAAGTGTTAAATTAAAAAAATTAATTGCCAAACGAAAAAAAGCATTAAATTAAAAAAATTAATTGCCAAACGAAAAAAAGCGTTAAATTAAAAAAATTAATTGCCAAACGAAAAAAAGCGTTAAATTAAAAAAATTAATTGCCAAACGAAAAAAAGCGTTAAATTAAAAAAATTAATTGCCAAACGAAAAAAGCGTTAAATTAAAAAATTTTTTAGACCTAATATATGCCTTTTCTCAAACTTAAATTAGCCGTACCCTGTCCTGCAGAAATATAACAGAAAATATACATTTGCTTTTTGAAGCTAAAATACATTTATATGATGATCAAGTTCCGTCGGAGGTTAAAAGTCGCTGGAGAAACATGCGGGACATGATGCCGTCGTCATGGCGATGCTTTGAATGTATCATATATGTAACACTGATATTCCACGCATCAATGTTTCTTTAATATCTGTCACATGATGATCCTGATACTGACACAATACTTGAACAGGGTCACGATGATCCGCTTTCAGGTCGTAACCGATGGCAACCTGCGACAGACGCAACATCAGGACCGATAGTCCCATCAGAAGAGCAACTGTTGATTAGTTGATTATAATGACAGTAAACTGGATCATTTCAGTGAATATTCTCAATAATCTCCCCGTGAAATCAAACGGGAACATCTGTGAGGAGAATCCGACACAAACATTTCTGAATGGAAACGGTTCAGGGCAGATTTCTGTCGTTAGACCAAATCTCATGCCGCAATGACGTCATCACGTGCGCCATTATTACCCATTAAAGTCCAGGAGGAGGGAAATCACTGTCACTGACTAAACTCGGTTGTTTTCTTCCTGCGTTTACAGCGGCAGAGGAAGAGGAGGGTGAGTATCTCAAAACATTTGTGTCGTTTCATCCGATGTCTTCATTAGTTGTTTGTTTGTTTGTTTACTAGCAGCCATTGAGACGTTGCCTAGCAACAAGCCGCAGCAGACTCATAATTCACTTTATTCACATCTGTGTCCGTCAACACAAACACTCCTCATATAATTCAGCTGATGATTAATGGGGGCACTGAACTCCCCATCGAGCGTTTTGCCGCTTAAATATGGGGCGATGTGTGTCCCGTACGAGGGCAACATATAGGATGTCCCAGCTAAACCTAGTGCTGTAGTCTCGACTCAGAAGTACGTTTACATACTCTATAAGAGCCCCATATCTCAATGTGCTGTTTTGTAGTTTTGATGACTTGTGATGTCGGCCATGTTTGATGGCGGAATGATGTTGTCGTAGAAGCCCCGCCTCCTGTCCTTTTCCGGAAGGGAAGTGGGAATACTCGCGGGTTCGCGTTACTTGCGCTAACGCGAGTTTATGCTAATTTAATCCTCTTTAATTTAATACTCGTGTGAGCAATGCAAGGCTAATTTTGTTTTCGCTTTGTGTGAACGCACCATTAAACTAAATCCACAAACAAAACTACAAAATAAGAGCACAGATGAATTTAATGTGTAATTATTTTCTTCAACTTTCTGTTTCTCTGTGTGTGTGTTTCTGGGTGTGTGTGTGCGTGTCTGGGTGGGTGGGTGTGTGTGTGCGTGCGCGTCTGGGTGGGTGGGTGTGTGTCTGTCTGTCTGTCGCGGTGCGTGTGTGTCTGGGGGATGTGTGTGTGTCTGTCTGTCTCGGTGTGCGCGCGTGCATATGTGCGTGCCTGTCTGTCTGGGTGGGTGTGTGTCTGTCTGTCTCGGTGTGGGGGTGTGTGTGTGTGTGTCTCTCTGTCTGGGTGTGCGTGTGTGTCTGGGGGGGTGTGTGTTTGTCTGTCTGGGTGTGTGCGTTTTGTGTGTCTCTGTCTTGGTGTGTGTGTGTGTGTGTGTGTGTGTCTGTCTGTCTGTCTTGGTGTGTGTGTGTCTGTGTGTGTGTGTCTGTCTGGGTGTGTGCGTGTGTCCACGTGTCTGGGGGGTGTGTGCGTTTGTGTCTGTCTGTCTGTCTCGGGGTGTGTGTGTCTGGGGGGGGTGGGTGTGTGTGTGTGTGTGTGTCTGTCTGTCTGTCTTTGTGTGTGTGTCTGTCTGTCTGTCTGTTTGTCTGTCTGTCTGTCTCGGGGTGTGTGTGTGTGTGTGTCTGTCTGTCTGTCTTGGTGTGTGTGTGTGTGTGTGTGTCTCTGTCTGTCTCGGTGTGTGTGTGTGTGTGTGTCTGTCTGTCTGTCTGTCTGGGTGTGTGTGTGTGTCTGTCTGTCTTGTCTCGGGGTGGGTGTGTGTGTGTGTGTGTGTTTCAGAGCATCAAGCTGTCGTTTTGGATTTAAAGAAACATCAGCAAGAGGAAATCGGGCAATTTCAGGTAGAACTTTTCCTTCAAACCACCTTTTTTTCCCTCTAAAATCAGTTTGAAACATTGAAACACTCTGATCCTACCAAAATAAAAGTTCAAATAATTTCAGCTTCAAGATTGAATCCAAGTTTTTTTTTACGTTGCCTAATGTTGTGTTTTTCTATCAGTAAAGCCCATCTGACTTAAATGTGTTATTTAAAACACAAAGATACTTTTTGTTTGGTTAATATTATAAATATTTTAGTATTATGCATCAAGTTCAAATGGAAAATGATGATTTATGTGGACATATATTCACACGTCATCGTATTTACACGCGTGTTACTACACCGGTGCACGTATGACTCATTCTAACCTGCTTTGAATTACAATCCCACGAAAATAAATCAAAATGAATCTTTTGTCTGAAATATGCATTAAATGTTTCTTTGAACCGTTGTTTGTGTCTGGATCTTTAAACAACACGTGATTATTGTCATTCTCATCATCAATGGGACGATCAGACCCGAAATCTTCAATGAACGTTTCATTCCCATACGCACGCCGTTCCGGTCAATTAATGTGAATTATTTTAATTATGATCATCCGGTTGTGTTTGTTTGGAGCGTCCTGCTGGAGGAATGTTTAATAGTTCCCAGAGTTTGTGATTTTGTGTAATTAAACATGTGTTGAGCATGACCGCAGGACTGCAGTTCACCGTGGTGACAGTAGAGGGCAACGGTGTAGCACTGATGAACATGCCATGCAAGAAGGGGATGAGAAACATTTACATTTATGCATTTGGCAGATGCTTTTATCCAAAGTGACTTACAGTGCACTTATTACAGGGACAATCCCCCCGGAGCAACCTGGAGTTAAGTGTCTTACTCAAGGACACAATGGTGGTGGCTGTGGGGATCAAACCAGCAACCTTCTGATTACGAGTTCTGCGCTTTAGCCCACTACGCCACCACCAAAGTGACTTACAGTGCACTTATTACAGGGACAATCCCCCCGGAGCAACCTGGAGTTAAGTGTCTTACTCAAGGACACAATGGTGGTGGCTGTGGGGATCAAACCAGCAACCTTCTGATTACGAGTTCTGCGCTTTAGCCCACTACGCCACCACCAAGGGGTAACTCTTAACAACTTTTATGTAAAATCCTGGGTCGGTTTCTCTTCCCAGTCCAGCCCTGATGATGATGATGATGATGATGATGATGATGGCGGCTTAAACCAATATTTCATTTCAGTGCGCCAAAAACATTGCTGAGATACAGGCTCACGTATTTGGCATCCTCGCAGCCAAATTCTGAAGACGTTCAGTGCAATTTTGATGGATCTCGGACAGTATTTTGGAGTAGAGGGAAATGCTTAAAATGCAATATAGCGGGAAAGCTAGTCGGGTGCACTCTTAAATGGCATGCGTCAGGTTGGTGGCGCTAGAGGGTTTCAGATCCCAAATTTGGCATGGTTTAATTTAAAACTGTCCTCTACGTTACTACCAAATTTGACAACTTTTTACCGTTCTGTTCTTGAGATACACGAGGAAAATCAATATAAACAATAGTGCGAATAAACTAACAATACTGTGAATTATGTGTTTTGTGGTATATTCAAATATCACACTGTAAAAAATGTAATAAAATGACAAGCTAACCTGATTTATTTCCGCGCCTCTAGGAGTCGTCGGTGTTGAAGACGGTGCATTTGAAACAGGAGCACGTCTGTGTGATCGAACTGCTGGAGCAAACCATTGAAGACCTGCGCAGTAAAATCGCGGAGCTGGAGAAACAGCACCCTCTAGTGGAGCGCGAGGTCCTTACGCAGGATCGGGAGTGCGGCGGAGAGGAATTCCTCATCCCGGACGTCTGCCATGTGGATCTACAGACTGAAAACGCTGCTCTGCTGCTGCTGGAGGCGAAATCGGTGCAGACGTCGCCGTTGGACGAGAGCTTTCGGTTTAAAGTGCCTTCACTGGAGCAGGGCCTCACGGAGACGCCGCTGCCCAGGCAGAGTGAGCCCTCGCTGGGGTCAGGAACTGAATCTGCCCCTGATCAGGCCGGACCTGGATCTCAAACGTTTGTGTGCAAATGCCAGCAGCAGCAGGGCGGTTTATTGGCTCAAAACCATACAGCACCTCCTCCTCCACCACCTCCCCTTCCAGGCTCTTCATTGCCGCCGCCGCCACCACCTCTACCTGGAATGATGCCACCTCCACCGCCACCTCTACCTGGAATGATGCCACCTCCGCCACCACCTCTACCTGGAATGATGCCACCTCTACCTGGAATGATGCCACCTCCACCACCACCTCTACCTGGAATGATGCCACCTCCTCTCCCTATCCTTGCTGCTGGTACAGCACCTCCACCACCTCCTCCTCCAGGTCCTCCATCTCTCGGGGCATATGCTCATCTGCCGTTTGGGTCGGGATCTATTCCCCCTCCGCTGCCGCTGGGACTGTACGCGCTCGGAGCAGCGCATGAGAAACCGCCTCGCAAATGTTTCATGGAACCACCGAGACCCATGAAGCCGCTCTACTGGACACGAATACAGCTGCACACCAAAAAGTAATTCAGTACCCACAACATTCACTTTTATTTCCTAAAAAATGTAAAAGGCACAATGGCAACTGCAAGAAAATCACTCTGACAACAGGTTAGACAATAGATCATAATAAACATGACCTATAGATAGTTTAATACAAATCTCATGTTTCCGTTTCATAAAACGGCTCCATATGTTCCACCATATTATCAGAGTTTGGACTTCATCACCCCCTGCTGGTGGAATCGACAAACTGCAATTGCAGGAACTGAGTTTAGACTTTGTGCTGAAAACAGACGTGCTTTTGGAACGTTTTAGCGCAATTATACATTTCTCAGGAAAATAGCAAATTGTGCTTTGCGCCACTTCCTTAATATACAATACACCGGCGGCTCTTAGTAGCTTAGTGAGTATTGCCGCTGACTATCACACCTGGGGTCGCGAGTTCGAAACCAGGGCGTGCTGAGTGACTCCAGTCAGGTCATCTAAGCAACCAAATTTTGCTACCAAAAACCCAGATTTCTACTAGCCCTAGCTTTGTAACCAGTGAAATCTTAAACTCAAATTATACAGCAGAATGCTACTATAGATGACTTGTTTCTGTGAAAATTTCAGATTCCTATCTGGTCCGCCAACAGAGATTATCAACCCGAAAGTGAGGGGAAATGTTAAAAAATTGCTATTTCGGGGCCTGGGTATGTCTGAGTATTGACGCTGACCATCACCCTTAGAGTCAAAACCAGGGCATGCTGAGTGACTCCAGCCAGGTCTCCTTAGCAACCAAATTGGCCCGGTTGCTAGGGAGGGTAGAGTCACATGGGGTAACCTCCTCGTGGTGGTGATTAGTGGTTCTCTCAATGGGGCGTGTGGTGAGTTGTGTGTGGATCGTGGAGAGTAGCATGAGTCTCCACATGCTGTGAGTCTCCGCGGTGTCATGCACAACGAGTCACGCGATCAGATGCGTGGATTGACGTTCTCAGACGCGGACGCAACTGAGACACCCGGATTGAGGCGAGTAACCGCGCCACCACGAGGACCTGCTAAGTAGCGGGAATTGGGCATTCCAACATTGGGAGAAAAGAGGATAAACAAACATACAGTACACCTACAGATAGTTAGAGACGCTGTGCGCAGTCGTTGACTGTTGCTAGCGCAGTCGTGAATATCGAACCCTTAATCTATTGAAGAGTGTAACACATGTTTCTCTTTCTGCTCGTTCTCTGATGTCATCGTCTTCAGGGACTCGAGTTCTGTTGTTTGGGAGAAGATCGAAGAGCCATCCGTGGATTTTGAGGAATTCGTTGAACTTTTCTCCAAAACAGCCGTTAAAGAAAAGAAGAAGCCACTTTCAGATACAATCAGCCGATCCAAGACCAAACAGGTGAGTCGGAGGGTGGGCCGGAAGGGACTTCTAATGTATAGTTATATAATGGTTAACACAATGCGTACATTTTGGTTTTGCAGAAGCACCTCTCTGTTGCTAAGGAAAAGAAAATCTATATTTTTTTGGCCCATTCATTTTTATTGAGGTCAAAAGTAATTTCCTGGCATTGGCACGGCATTGACTACATGACTTGGGATTCGCGATTACCCAATTTCACAATTAACCGCGATTTAAACTGGTCCCTGTTATTAAACTGTAAGAATTTGGAAGCTACGGTTAAAAATGGGAAAAAAACGACCACCAACATACTTGCCACACGCGTGTGTGTGTGTGTGTGTGTCCTGCCCTCAGCCTGGCTGGTGCGTGAGGCCGTTACTATGGTAACACAATAAAAACATAAAATTGAGCATTTTGGCCATCTAAAAAATGACACAGGAGTTTGTGTGCGCGCGTACGTGTGCGCGTACGTGTGTACAGTACGAGTGTGTGTGTGTGTGTGTGTGCGTACGTGTGTACAGTACGAGTGTGTGTGTGTGTGCGCGTACGTGTGTACAGTACGAGTGTGTGTGTGTGTGTGTGCGTACGTGTGTACAGTATGAGTGTGTGTGCGTGTGTGCAGTGTGTGTGTGTGCAGTGTGTGTGTGTGCAGTGTGTGTGTGTGCAGTGTGTGTGTGTGCAGTGTGTGTGTGTGCAGTGTGTGTGTGTGCACTGTGTGCGTGTGTACAGTGAGTGTGTGTGTGTGTACAGTGAGTGTGTGTGTGTGCGTGTGTACAGTATGTGTGTGTGTGTGCGTGTGTACAGTATGAGTGTGTGTGCGTGCGTGTGTACAGTATGTGTGTGTGTGTGTGTAAGTGTGTACAGTATGAGTGTGTACGTGTGTACAGTATGAGTGTGTGTGTACTGTGTGTGTGTGTATGTGTGTGTGCGTGTGGATGCTCGTCTGTCTGCTGCCAGGCTGGCACGGGTTCGAGCTGCAGGCACGGGTCGAGCGCTGTTATGTCTCAGACGCCGTATGATGTCACTCGCAGGCGCTGCTGAAACTTAAATACAGTTTTATGAGTTTACGAGTGCTTGAACGCAGAGAAACTGTTTCCATGACTGAGTGCCGACGTGTGTGTACAGATCTCCGGCTCCAGTGCAGACAGCGCTGAATAAATGCCCGACCGCTTGGCACCACAGGGCACGAGAGATGAATTCCAGCGTGGAATTTACTCGTTGGAAATATGAGCATAAGATCACGTCTAAAGCTTTTTCCAGCTCGTAAATATCTGGGAATGTTCATAACGCTCGACCGTTTCATCAGATCTGTGTCGAGGCCGATGTTATTTAGTGACAGTAATTCACACTGTGTTTGTGGAAGTGCCATGAGCTGTAACATTCAAATTCTCAGTTCGTCCCGTGAAATGTTCTTTAAGGGTGTTTCTTCAACTACAGGCACTTTTATGTCCCTACAGTTGATTTTAGGAAAAACAGATATTCAAAAAAAGTCATATTTAAAAAAAAAAAAAAAAAAAAGGCTTAAACATTTTAATAATGACTCTATTTCTGCCCATTTATTCTGTATTGTTTAATTGAACTCTGTGCTGGAAATAACGCCGATGGAAATGTCATGTTTTTAACGTGCTTCAAATACAGTATTTAACATTTAAAATATCCTAAATACACAATTCAATCATTGTCAGAATTCTTCCGCTGTTACAGATGGGCCAGTCCCATCTCAAGTGGTCCAATAATTGTTAAAATTGGTTCTTTGACCATTTAAAATGTTCCTAGTTTTTTGGAGTGATTGCTCCGTTTAACTGCCGCGGCCATCTTTGTGTCTTGGTGCACAACAGATTTTGGGAACCTCACTATCTCCGCTCAGGACGGTCCTAGCTCATTGGCACATTATAAGGTACATGTACATATATAAACATTTTGCACATTCTTCCGTACGGCTTAACTTCAGTCCTGATGCAGCGCTCAAGATCGCTCAAAGCTCCAATTTTAGGGTCAATTTATAATGGGAAGGGTTTGAATATAAGGGGTACCTATGGAAGTATAGTGTGCCTGCAGAACACTTCCGGTTTGAGACTTCTATTTTCTTATTTATGGGGGCGAGAGAGCAATTTAAAATGTAGCCCTTTTCTCCCCAATTTGGAAAGCCCAATTCCCACTACTTAGTAGGTCCTCGTGCTGGAGGACGAGTCTCAGTCGCCTCCACGTCTGAGACCGTCAATCGGCGCATCTGATCACGTGACTCATTGATAATGATAATTGATAATTGGTTACCCCATGTGACTCTACCCTCCCTAGCAACCGGACCAATTTGGTTACCCCATGTGACTCTACCCTCCCTAGCAACCGGGCCAATTTGGTTACCCCATGTGACTCTACCCTCCCTAGCAACCGGGCCAATTTGGTTACCCCATGTGACTCTACCCTCCCTAGCAACCGGCCAATTTGGTTACCCCATGTGACTCTACCCTCCCTAGCAACCGGACCAATTTGGTTACCCCATGTGACTCTACCCTCCCTAGCAACCGGGCCAATTTGGTTACCCCATGTGACTCTACCCTCCCTAGCAACCGGGCCAATTTGGTTACCCCATGTGACTCTACCCTCCCTAGCAACCGGGCCAATTTGGTTTCCCCATGTGTGACTACCGTCCCTAGCAACCGGCCCATGTGACTCTACCCTCCCTAGCAACCGGGCCAATTTGGTAAACCCATGTGACTCTACCCTCCCTAGCAACCGGCCCATGTGACTCTACCCTCCCTAGCAACCGGGACAATTTGGTTGCTAAGGAGACCTGGCTGGAGTCACTCAGCACACCCTGGTTTCGACTCCAGGGATGATAGCGTCAATCGTTGAGGTACACAGACTCCGAAATGGCAAGTTTTAACATTTCTCCTCGCTTTCGGATTGATTATCTCTGTTGGCGGATTCCACTATCCCTAGCTCTGTGTCCAGTGGAATCTCGAAGTCCAAAATGTTAAAGCAGAATTCTTCCATAGATGACTTTACATCTGTATAAATGTCAGGATCCTATCTGCCCCCCCCCCAATGATGATCAGCATAATTATCAATTAATTGTGATGTTTGAATGCGTTCGTTATCACTCGAGAACTGCGTCACTCACACATTTGTTTACGTTTCTCAGATCTGTGTTGTCTTGTACCCGCCTCAGGCTGGGCACATGTTTGCTGCCACCCGTGAACATTCACCCCGGTTACCTTCCAAGCGCTATAGCGTTGCGACCGCAGCTTTGGCGGTCTCGAGATGCTCTTATCTCAGTGAACAGGGACTCGGGCGGCTGCTGATCAAAGCTGGACCGGATTGGACCGACCCTGCAGGCCTGCAAACCAAACGACAACATTTGTGCTGCATTACTGCCCGCTCCAGAAGAAGGCTTTGTTGTCTGTTCATACAACGAGATTGAAGCAACGCTGTTGGTCTGGGTCGAGATAAGAGAGAGATGGGAAAGTTTAAGCAGAAATTTCAATTTTGGCAGCAGCCACATCACCCTGTAGCTCAAGACTGGTTGCCTACTGAAGCTAAGCAGGGTTGAGTTTGGTCTGTACCTGGATGGGACGACACCTGGGAAAAATAAGGAGATGTTAGGGAGCATCAGCAGATATTAGGCATGCTGAGTGACTCCAGCCAGGTCTCCTTAGCAACCAAATTGGCCCGGTTGCTAGGGAGGGTAGAGTCACATGGGGTAACCAAATTGGGCCGGTTGCTAGGGAGGGTAGAGTCACATGGGGTAACCAAATTGTCCTGGTTGCTAGGGAGGGTAGAGTCACATGGGGTAACCAAATTGTCCTGGTTGCTAGGGAGGGTAGAGTTTCCCACAGGGTTTTTGTGACCCTCTAGGGGGGTTCAGGGGCATGCTCATGCTCAGGGGTGTGTTTCATGAATATGACGATTAATGACCATAAACTCTTCATGCCCACATCAAAGGCATTTATTCAAATGTAGCTTCGCTGATATAATAAAACAGGTATTTAATTTCCTTTTCAGGTTTAAAACACGTGAGTGACAGTCAAATATAAAAGTATTCCATTTGAAATAATATTTTAATTATCAATATATGTATAAATAACTAATAAATCTCTTATTTGTCCGATTTACTTTTGATGCGTTGCACTTTTTCCATGTTTTGTTTTCTTTTGTAACCCACCCATCCTGTAAAGCTATTATATTATTGTATATTATATTAAATTGTTATTTGATATATTATATAATTTTATTTTATATATTATAAATGTATAATATTTTATATTATTTGAAATTATATTTTATATATTATAAATATTTTATATTATATGAAATTATATTATGATTTTATTTTATATATGATAAATATTTTATATTATATTAAATTATCTTATTTTACATAATATTATTTTATATGAAATTATATTATATTTATATATTCTAAATATATTTTTATATTTGTTATAATTTTTTTATATTATAAAAATATTAGATTATTTTATTTGATATATATTATATTTTATATATTATAAATATATTATTTTATATTTTTTATTATATTTATTTTATATATTATAAATATTATATTTGATATATGAAATTCTATTATTTTATATTTTTTTATATATTCTATTAAATTTTTTTATATTATAAAATATTAATTATTTTATTTGATATATTATTTAATTTAGTTGCCCACTGGCGACCTGCAGTGATAAAGCCGCTGGCAGTGTGAACGCATCTTTAGGGTCCCCAACAGATGTGGCATCAGTGTGTGTTGTGCTGTCCGGCTGTGTGTGTGTGTGTGTGTTGTGCTGTCCGGCTGTGTGTGTGTGTGTGTGTTGTGCTGTCCGGCTGTGTGTGTGTGTGTGTGTGTGTGTTGTGCTGTCCGGCTGTGTGTGTGTGTGTGTGTGTTGTGCTGTCCGGCTGTGTGTGTTGTGTGTTGTGCAAAGACACTGGTCACTAATCTTGCAGTTCAAACACATTCACTGTCTAAATACTGACCCTTAGCACTTAATAAGTTTAATAATTTTTTAAATTATGTTTTTTGACTATAAATAATTCTTATTTACATTATTCATGATGTTAGCCAGAGGGGAACTGGCCCCCACAGTGAGTCTGGTTTCTCCCAAGGTTATTTTTCTCCATTAACCATCATCTTTTGGAGTTTTGTGTTCCTTGCCACAGTCGCCTTCGGCTTGCTCACTGGGGTTATTAATACAATTATTATTTAATTATTTTTAAACACGATAAAGAATCATATCTTATCTAATTCCACAACAGGGCTCCAAACAAAAAAAAAAAAAAATCAATTAAGGAGCCAATGGCTCCTACAGGGGGAAAAACAGGCGCCAAATATTTTAAATTTTTTTAACTCCATCCATTCCTTTTCGTCCCGCAGCTCGCTAACAGTGTAGTCTGTGGAGCATTCTTCGCAATTATGTGATCACGTGCATTTTTATGCTTGTTACTGTCACCGTGTTTTCTCACAGTCTCTTTTTTGAAATTGTTAGTTCCTGCAATGAACTCCGTTTTCCCCGCTATTTCTTTGATATAAACTTTTATGTATCTCGGGAAATGTAATGCAAATTTTAAAATCAAAGGGAGTAAACTTTTACTGTCGCCAATGGCGACCTTGACAGAAATTACACTCACAAATAAATTTATTTGGTCATAAATGCGACCATTTTTAGTCGCAGTTTGGAGCCCTGCACAAGGATGATGATTTATCGACTTTATAGACATTACATTTTTATCGTCTGTTAATGCTGAACTTCTGTAAAGCTGCTTTGTGTGTTGTGAAAGGCGCTATACAAATAAAATTGACTTGACTTGACTTGCTGTCCGGCTGTGTGTGTTGTGCTGTCCGGCTGTGTGTGTGTGTTGTGCTGTCCGGCTGTGTGTGTGTGTTGTGCTGTCCGGCTGTGTGTGTGTGTTGTGCTGTCCGGCTGTGTGTGTGTGTTGTGCTGTCCGGCTGTGTGTGTGTGTTGTGCTGTCCGGCTGTGTGTGTTGTGCTGTCCGGCTGTGTGTGTGTGTTGTGCTGTGTGTGTGTGTTGTGCTGTCCGGCTGTGTGTGTGTGTGTGTGTTGTGCTGTCCGGCTGTGTGTGTGTGTGTGTGTTGTGCTGTCCGGCTGTGTGTGTGTGTGTGTTGTGCTGTCCGGCTGTGTGTGTGTGTGTGTGTTGTGCTGTCCGGCTGTGTGTGTGTGTGTGTGTGTGTTGTGCTGTCCGGCTGTGTGTGTGTGTGTGTGTGTGTTGTGCTGTCCGGCTGTGTGTGTTGTGCTGTCCGGCTGTGTGTGTTGTGCTGTCCGGCTGTGTGTGTGTGTGTTGTGCTGTCCGGCTGTGTGTGTGTGTGTTGTGCTGTCCGGCTGTGTGTGTGTGTGTTGTGCTGTCCGGCTGTGTGTGTGTGTGTTGTGCTGTCCGGCTGTGTGTGTGTGTGTTGTGCTGTCCGGCTGTGTGTGTGTTGTGCTGTCCGGCTGTGTGTGTGTGTTGTGTTGTGCTGTGTGTGTGTGTGTGTGTTGTGCTGTGCTGTCCGGCTGTGTGTGTGTTGTGTTGTGCTGTCCGGCTGTGTGTGTGTTGTGTTGTGCTGTCCGGCTGTGTGTGTGTTGTGTTGTGCTGTCCGGCTGTGTGTGTGTTGTGTTGTGCTGTGTGTGTGTTGTGCTGTGTTGTGCTGTCCGGCTGTGTTGTGCTGTGTTGTGCTGTCCGGCTGTGTGTGTGTGTGTTGTGCTGTCCGGCTGTGTGTGTTGTGCGTGTGTGTGTGTGTTGTGCTGTGTGTGTGTTGTGCTGTCCGGCTGTGTGTGTGTTGTGCGTGTGTGTGTGTGTTGTGCTGTCCGGCTGTGTGTGTGTTGTGCTGTGTGTGTTGTGCTGTCCGGCTGTGTGTGTGTGTTGTGCTGTCCGGCTGTGTGTTGTGCTGTCCGGCTGTGTGTGTGTTGTGCTGTGTGTGTTGTGCTGTCCGGCTGTGTGTGTGTGTTGTGCTGTCCGGCTGTGTGTTGTGCTGTCTGGCTGTGTGTTGTGCTGTCCGGCTGTGTGTGTGTGTGTTGTGCTGTGTGTGTGTTGTGCTGTGTGTGTGTTGTGCTGTGTGTGTGTTGTGCTGTGCGTGTGTTGTGCTGTGCGTGTGTTGTGCTGTGCGTGTGTTGTGCTGTGCGTGTGTTGTGCTGTGCGTGTGTTGTGCTGTGCGTGTGTTGTGCTGTGCGTGTGTTGTGCTGTGTGTGTGTTGTGCTGTGTGTGTGTTGTGCTGTGTGTGTGTTGTGCTGTGTGTGTGTTGTGCTGTGTGTGTGTTGTGCGCTGTGTGTGTGTTGTGCGCTGTGTGTGTGTTGTGCGCTGTGTGTGTGTTGTGCGCTGTGTGTGTGCTGTGCGCTGTGTGTGTGCTGTGTGTGTGTTGTGCTGTCCGGCTGTGTGTGTGTTGTGCTGTCCGGCTGTGTGTGTGTTGTGCTGTCCGGCTGTGTGTGTGTTGTGCTGTTGTGCTGTCCTGCTGTGTGTGTGTGTGTGTGTGTGTGTGTTGTGCTGTCCTGCTGTGTGTGTGTGTGTTGTGCTGTGTGTGTGTTGTGCTGTGTGTGTGTTGTGCTGTGTGTGTGTTGTGCTGTGTGTGTGTTGTGCTGTGTGTGTGTTGTGCTGTCCGGCTGTGTGTTGTGCTGTCCGGCTGTGTGTTGTGCTGTCCGGCTGTGTGTGTGTGTGTTGTGCTGTGTGTGTGTTGTGCTGTGTGTGTGTTGTGCTGTGTGTGTGTTGTGCTGTGTGTGTGTTGTGCTGTGTGTGTGTTGTGCTGTGTGTGTGTTGTGCTGTGTGTGTGTTGTGCTGTCCGGCTGTGTGTTGTGCTGTCCGGCTGTGTGTTGTGCTGTCCGGCTGTGTGTTGTGCTGTCCGGCTGTGTGTTGTGCTGTCCGGCTGTGTGTTGTGCTGTCCGGCTGTGTGTTGTGTGCTGTCCGGTTGTGTGCTGTCCGGCTGTGTGTTGTGCGCTGTGTGTGTGTTGTGCTGTGTGTGTGTTGTGCGCTGTGTGTGTGTTGTGCGCTGTGTGTGTGTTGTGCGCTGTGTGTGTGTTGTGCTGTGTGTGTGTTGTGCTGTCCGGCTGTGTGTGTTGTGCTGTGTGTGTGTGTTGTGCTGTGTGTTGTGCTGTGTGTGTGTTGTGCGCTGTGTGTGTTGTGCGCTGTGTGTGTTGTGCGCTGTGTGTGTGTTGTGCTGTCCGGCTGTGTGTGTTGTGCTGTGTGTGTGTTGTGCTGTTGTGCTGTCCTGCTGTGTGTGTGTGTGTGTGTTGTGCTGTCCGGCTGTGGAGCGGGTTCAGGGGCTTCTTTCCTCCGAGCGCCGCAGAAGTGTTTGATACGGCTACAGACGTCCGCACGCATCCGCACAAGCTCGTTCCTGTCAGCTTTTACCAATAAAATACTGGAGAAAGTGATTTGATCCTGAAGGAACTGAGGAAAGTTTCCAGGTCATGTTTGTTTTAGCGTGTGTCGAGGGTTTTGTGATTGAAATGGTAATTTTGGAGCCCCGTGTCCTCGGATGATTTGCTCTCATCATGTTTTGGGGATCTGGAGGTAATTTATTTCGCCGTTTTTAGCGTCAGTGGCCGCATCTCCCGTTGAATGTACAATCGCCTGGTCTAAAAACAGCCTTTTGTTTTGATCTCATATTTTAAACATGATCCCAGACGGGAATAATGATTGCAATAATTGCCCAGCTACGTTTTCTTTTGATGGAGTAATGTGTTTTTGTTTGGCGTAATTGTACCGGGCACGCCAGCAGTTTTGCCCCGCGACGCTTTGGCTGAACTTTTCCAAGTTTGGACAATAAAATACTTAAAGCATCATTATTTTTCTTCTTCGTCAGTCGCTCACAGGCTGCATATTTCTTCTGAAGAGGTTTAAAGGTTGATTAGAGCCGCGGAGAGCGAGCGAGCGGCCTGTGGTTCCGCTTCTGTCGGCTGTAATGTTTGCGCTTGTGTTTTGGCAGCGGGACGGCAGAACACACACACATCAACCGAAAGATCATTTGTTTACCAGAGTTTCCGGTCTAATTAAAAAGAGCATTTCTCTGTTAGTCACCGCTTTATTCCTCTCTTCAGGAATCTAGAACTGTTTTTCCTTAAAGAGGGAGATCTTATATTTGACATCAACGCGGTTCTGAAGTACTTTATGGCATAAAAGTAAACGACCGAATCCTTAAAGTGATTTAATTCAAACATGTCAGTGCACTCATTTACTCATCCCAGGTGTGTGTGTGACTATTCCAGCTCTGTTGCTCCATACAGTGCAAGTGAATGGTGACCAGAGCTTTAAAGCACATAAATGTAGCATAAAAGCACTCCATGTGACTCGTGGTTTAATCCATGTGTTCAGAAACGATAACCAAACGGGTTTAGATGAGAACAGAACTGTCTGTCTCTCTGTCTGTATCTGCCCTTCTCCATAGTCTGTCTGTCTCTCTGTCTGTATCTGCTCTTCTCTATAGTCTGTCTGTCTCTCTGTCTGTATCTGCCCTTCTCCATAGTCTGTCTGTCTCTCTGTCTGTATCTGCTCTTCTCTATAGTCTGTCTGTCTCTCTGTCTGTATCTGCCCTTCTCCATAGTCTGTCTGTATCTGCCCTTCTCCATAGTCTGTCTGTCTGTCTGTCTCTGCCCTTCTCTATCGCCAGTGCTGTTTGTCTCTCTGTCTGTCTGTCTGTCTCTGCCCTTCTCTATCGCCAGTGCTGTCTGTCTGTCTGTCTCTGCCCTTCTCTATCGCCAGTGCTGTCTGTCTGTCTGTGTGTCTGTCTGTCTGTGTGTCTGTCTGTATCTGCCCTTCTCTATCGCCAGTGCTGGCTGTCTGTCTGTCTGTCTGTATCTGCCCTTCTCTATTGCCAGTGCTGTCTGTCTGTCTGTCTGTCTGTATCTGCCCTTCTCCATAGTCTGTCTGTCTGTCTGTCTGTATCTGCCCTTCTCTATCGCCAGTGCTGTCTGTCTGTCTGTCTGTCTGTCTGTATCTGCCCTTCTCCATAGTCTGTCTGTCTGTCTGTCTGTATCTGCCCTTCTCTATCGCCAGTGCTGTCTGTCTGTCTGTCTGTCTCTGTCTCTCTCTCTCTCTCTCTCGCTCTCTCTAACACACACACACACACACACACACACACACACACACACACACACACACACACACAGCAGAAAGATTGAAGTCATGTAAATGTGATCTGTCAAAGTTGCTGATGCCATCCAGAAGAGAAGCTGCGGAATCATCTCCGGAATAATCTCCGGAATAATTAAACGTCTCCTATTTTAAACATACAATTATAATGAATACAGAAATTTGCCACAAGCTGAATCCACAGTTTAATTAGTGACATGCGTCTCATTGCGTTCTCACCAGAACCCAACCGCTCCAGAGTTTGTGTGCTGTTTGTGACCCCAGAACAGTCCTGAGATGTGAGGTCATGAGGTCAGAACACTGATCTAGAACATCCTGTTGATACGGCGTTCTTCACATTGAATTGTGTGTGTGTGTGTGTGTGATGGATCAGACGCTGTGATCATTCTGATGTCCGTCAGTGATCATTGACGTGTTTCCCGTCTCCTGTCCGCCATTGTCCACACGACTGATAAACAGCAGAAACAACTCTCGGAAGTGTGTCATTTCTCCAACCCCAAACGGGATCTCACAATGATTGTTTTCAAACTGCTTTCCTGAATACGGATAGCCCCGCCCCACACTCTCACCATTGGTTGAGTCGACTGCTACATGCAGTTAAACAAAGCAATGATTGATGATGTAACGGTGTTTACAGTTTTTGGGAAATCGGCCTATAGATGGTTTATATAACTGTGTGCGCATAATTAACTGTGTGCATAATTAACTGTGTGCATAATTAACTGTGTGCATAATTAACTGTGTGCATAACTGCGTGCATAATTAACTGCGTGCATAATTAACTGCGTGCATAATTAACTGTGTGCGCATAATTAACTGTGTGCATAATTAACTGCGTGCGCATAATTAACTGGGATACAGGAAGTATTCTGTCATCGAAATGCAAATTGTAGGTGTCGTGATTCAGTGTGATTTTGGGTGCTATCGTTGTCATCATTGTATTAAATACTGTCATATTGGTGTGTGTGTGTGTGTGCGTGTGTGTGTGCGTGTGTGTTGCAGGTGGTCAAGCTGTTAAACACGAAGCGCTCTCAGGCGGTGGGCATTTTAATGTCCAGTTTACATCTCGACATGAAAGACATTCAACACGGTGAGTTACAGTGTATTAACTTCCTCAATGGATCCTCTGTGTGTGTGTGTGTGTGTGAGTGTGTGTGAGTGTGTGTGTGTGTGAGAGAGAGTGTGTGTGTGAGAGTGTGTGTGTGGGCGGGCGTGAGTGTGTGGGCGGGCGAGCGTGAGAGCGTGTGTGTGTGTGAGAGCGTGTGTGTGTGGGCGGGCGAGCGAGTGTGAGTGTGTGGGCGGGCGAGCGTGAGAGAGTGTGTGTGAGAGAGAGAGAGAGAGAGTGTGTGTGTGTGTGTGTGTGTGTGTGGGCGGGCGAGCGAGCGTGAGTGTGTGGGCGGGCGAGCGAGCGTGAGAGTGTGTGGGCGGGCGAGCGTGAGAGTGTGAGAGTGTGTGGGCGGGCGAGCGTGAGAGTGTGAGAGTGTGTGGGCGGGCGAGCGTGAGAGTGTGTGGGCGGGCGAGCGTGAGAGTGTGTGGGCGGGCGAGCGGGCGAGCGTGAGAGTGTGTGGGCGGGCGAGCGGGCGAGCGTGAGAGTGTGTGGGCGGGCGAGCGGGCGAGCGTGAGAGTGTGTGGGCGGGCGGGCGGGCGAGCGTGAGAGCGTGAGAGTGTGTGTGTGTGCGCGGGGCGGGCGAGCGAGCGAGCCGTGAGAGTGCGCGAGCCGTGAGAGTGCGCGAGCCGTGAGAGTGTGTGTGTGTGTGTGTGTGTGTGTGTGTGTGTGTGTGTGTGTATATGAGTGTGTAAATGTAAAGGAATGTTCCGGGTTCAATGGACAGCATTTGTGTCATGATGTTGATTACAACAAAAAATAATTTGGTCTCGTTCCTTTAATTACTTTAATAAAAGCCCAAACGTGTTCCAGTGTGACTCTTCCAATGCAAGTCAATGGGGGGCAATTTTTGGAGGTTTAAAGTCAGAAATGTGAAGTTTATAATATTATAAAAGCACTTACATTCATTCTGTTAAACTCGTGGATTATTTGAGCTGTAAATTAACATGAAAAATTACATTTGAAATGCTTTTTTTTTTTTTGTGTAAATGTTTGGAGTGACATGAGGGTGAATAATGACAGAATTTTCATTTTTGGGTGAATATTCCCTTTATAATAATAATAATAATAATAATAATAATAATAATATTATATATTTCTATAAAATCTATTTGAAATGATTTTGAATGTTTGTCGTGCGTGTATAAAATGAAATCACTGATTCAAACGGTGACGATTATCTGATAAAGGTTAAAGGTCACAGATGAGACGTTTCCCTTGTTGGCTCGTAACAGCGGGTGATCGTGATCGTCTGCGGGCATCGGAGGTGGACATTCTGAAAGCTAGACGTTCTTGCGTGTTTCCTGTTTTGGCGTTCGGTTGTTTGAATGCTCGTCTGCTGTTGTCGTGGTGCCAGCGAGTGTTTCCTGATGATCTGATTGGCCGCGTCTGAATCGAGCGGCATCAGACCCACAATAGTATCAGATGGAACAGTGATCCGCCTCTGAACAATGGGGTGGCACAGGGGTGGCATAGGGGTGGCAACATTGAAGCGCACACACACAGTTCTTCTGGATTTAGATTCTGAGCTTCATTGCAAGTTCTGCTTTAAGTCACTATCAAAATACAAACACTCATGAAGTTCCGATTCAGATGCGTTTACACGAGCATAATGTGATCGTTGTGCTGCTGCGTTACATTAGTGCGGTCGTGAGTCTAATGGTGAGCGGGGGGGGGGGGGGCGATTAGTGCAGGGTTCGTTCTGCATCACGCAGCGGCTCATTGTGGCTTATCGCAGCGGAACCACCGGCCCGCTCGGTTCTCCCGATGGACATTCCTCCCCTGATCGACCCAAATGTGCGTCGACCCACCGGGAAACTGCCCGATATGCCCGATAACAAAATACTGAAATATTAAGTGTTCAGAAGCATCCATGAGCACGTGTGTGTGTGTGTGTGTGTGTACCAGAGTGTGTGTGTGTGTGTGTGTGTACCAGAGTGTGTGTGTGTGTGTGTGTACCAGAGTGTGTGTGTGTGTGTGTACCAGAGTGTGTGTGTGTGTGTGTGTGTACCAGAGTGTGTGTGTGTGTGTGTGTGTGTGTGTGTGTGTACCAGAGTGTGTGTGTGTGTGTGTGTGTGTGTGTGTGTGTACCAGAGTGTGTGTGTGTGTGTGTACCAGAGTGTGTGTGTGTGTGTGTGTGTGTGTGTGTGTGTGTGTACCAGAGTGTGTGTGTGTGTACCAGAGTGTGTGTGTGTGTGTGTGTACCAGAGTGTGTGTGTGTGTGTGTACCAGAGTGTGTGTGTGTGTGTGTGTACCAGAGTGTGTGTGTGTGTGTGTGTGTACCAGAGTGTGTGTGTGT
>JAVLUX010000195.1:795000-805000 GCA_032164185.1 Moxostoma hubbsi | reverse complement strand
GTGTGTACCAGAGTGTGTGTGTGTGTGTGTACCAGAGTGTGTGTGTGTGTGTACCAGAGTGTGTGTGTGTGTGTACCAGAGTGTGTGTGTGTGTGTACCAGAGTGTGTGTGTGTGTGTGTACCAGAGTGTGTGTGTGTACCAGAGTGTGTGTGTGTGTACCAGAGTGTGTGTGTGTGTACCAGAGTGTGTGTGTGTACCAGAGTGTGTGTGTGTGTGTGTACCAGAGTGTGTGTGTGTGTGTGTGTGTACCAGAGTGTGTGTGTGTGTGTGTGTGTGTGTGTGTGTGTGTGTGTGTGTGTGTGTGTGTGTGTGTGTGTGTGTACCAGAGTGTGTGTGTGTGTGTGTACCAGAGTGTGTGTGTGTGTGTGTACCAGAGTGTGTGTGTGTGTGTGTGTGTACCAGAGTGTGTGTGTGTGTGTACCAGAGTGTGTGTGTGTGTGTGTACCAGAGTGTGTGTGTGTGTGTGTGTGTACCAGAGTGTGTGTGTGTGTACCAGAGTGTGTGTGTGTGTGTACCAGAGTGTGTGTGTGTACCAGAGTGTGTGTGTGTGTGTGTGTGCCAGAGTGTGTGTGTGTGTGTGTGCCAGAGTGTGTGTGTGTGTGTGTGTGCCAGAGTGTGTGTGTGTGTGTGTGTGTGCCAGAGTATGTGTGTG
Source organism: Moxostoma hubbsi (assembly GCA_032164185.1). Classification (NCBI taxonomy): domain Eukaryota; kingdom Metazoa; phylum Chordata; class Actinopteri; order Cypriniformes; family Catostomidae; genus Moxostoma; species Moxostoma hubbsi. The sequence continues at coordinate 804,347 of JAVLUX010000195.1, read as the reverse complement.
TGTGCCAGAGTATGTGTGTGTGTGCCAGAGTATGTGTGTGTGTACCAGAGTATGTGTGTGTATGTGTGTGTGTGTGTGTGCGCGCGTACCAGAGTGTGTGCGAGTGCGTGTGTGTACCTGTGTGTGTGTACCTGTGTGTACCAGAGAGTGTGTGTGTGTGTGCGCGCGCGCGACCGAGTGTGTGCGCATGCGAGAGAGAGAGAGAGTGAGTGTGTGTGTGTGTGTGTGTGTGTAAGAGTGAGTGAGTGAGTGAGTGAGTGAGTGAAATATTTCTTGAGAAACAGTTCAATATTTCTTCCTATTTTCCACTTTTTTGATGATATGCATTCTTGGTTCAATCGCCACCTTCTGGGCAGGGAGGAGAACTTTTGATTAAAACTGACTCAAATATTGATCTGTTTCTCACCCACACCTATCATGTCACTTCTGAAGACATGGATTAAACCACTAGAGTTTTATGTGAAAGTGAAAGTGGAGATTTATAGTAATAAAGCACTTAAATATTGATCTGTTTCTCACCCACACCTATCATATCACTTCTGAAGACATGGATTAAAACACTGGAGTCGTATGTGAAAGTGAAAGTGTAGATTTATAGTAAATAAGGACTTAAATATTGTTTGGTTTGTCCCCCACACCTATCATATCACTTCTGAAGACATGGATTAAACCACTGGAGTCTTGTCTTAACTTTTATGCTGCTTTTATGTGCTTTTTGGAGCTTCAAAGTTCTGGTGGTTACATTCGCTTACAGAGCTAAAATATTCTTCTAAACATCTTCTTTTGTGTTCTGCAGAAGAAAGTCAAACTCTGGGATGACATGAGGGTGAATAAATAATGAGGGGATTTACATTTTTTTTGGTGAACTGTCCCTTTAAGAAAACAATAAGCCGTCAAACTCCCATCAAGCAAGGGATTGTGGGCAATATTAGCCAGAAGAGTTCACGGCTCCACCCCTCAAATATAGTTATAGTCCATTCAGGCAGCTATGGGACGCTCATTTGCATAAACTAACTGTACTGTGGGATACTGAGGGCGGATGAGTGCGGAGTGGGCATCAGATCTTTGAAAGTGAGACACACAGTTGCCCCACATACTTGCAGAAGTACCACTTCTGTTTATGTCAGTTTATGACCGGCCTCTAAACGTCACAAAAACAAGTGACATTTAATCCTTGAGTGTGTGTGTGTGCGCTCGCTCGCTCTGCAGGTCAAAGGTCAGTGCACCCTATGTGTTAAGTTGCTTAAGTTATTTTCAGAGGTGTAGTAAGTCGTCAGTCCTGACACTCGGGGCTCGAGGCGGGGCAGCTCATGTGGTTAATTGCCCCAGACTCATCGCGGGGTGTTAAAGCGGCTTACAGCGATGGGTGGGAACAACTGAGGTTTGAGTTTAACAGAGCAGAAGAGTGTGTGTGTGTATATGACTTGTGTGTGTGTGTGTAGGAGTGTGTGTGTGTGTGTGTGTGTGTATATATACACTGTGTGTGTGTGTATAGATGTGTGGGTATATGACTTGTGTGTGTGTGTGTGTGTGTGTGTGTGTGTGTGTGTGTGTGTAGGAGTGTGTGTATATATATATATATGGTTGTGTGTGTGTATATTGTTGTGTATGAGTGTGTGTGTTTGTGTGAGACTGTATATATACGAGTGTGTGTGGGTATATGAGTGTGTGTATATATGAGTGTGTGTGTGTGAGACTCTGTGTGTGTGTATATATATGAGTGTGTGTGTGTGAGACTCTGTGTGTGTGTATATATATGAGTGTGTGTGTGAGACTGTGTGTGTGTATATATGTGTGTGTGTGTGTGTGTATATATATGTGTGTGTGTGTGTGTGTGTGTGTGTGTGTGTGAGTGAGTGTGTGTGTGTCCTGGTACTGCCTTGAACCAGCAGTCGTCTCACTGTCTCGTTTTAATCTCGCTCTTTTTCTTTCTCACCATTTTTGAGAATTTAAGAGTTCTGATCCACAGATCTGGCGTCTGTGTGTCGCATTTTAGAGCGGCTTTTAATTACACACACACAGACACACACACACTCATTAATACTCTTGTAGAATTGCACAAGCTGGATTTCACGGGTTGGGGCACCCACAGCTTTGAAAAACATACTTGCACAGCAGATGAACTGTTAACTCTGCAGGTGTTCCTGTGTTATAATGATGGTTACCAGGGAGATCATTGGTTAAAATCTGGTTACTGTCGTGAAGCCACGGCTAATTTCCTTAAAGGGACAGTTCACCCAAAAATGAAAATTCTCATCATTTACTCACCATGTCATACCAGATGTGTGTGACTTTCTTCTGCAAAACACAAATGAAGATGTTTAGAAGAATGTTTCAGCTCTGTAGGTCTGTACAATGCAAGTGAATGGTGACCACCAGAACTTTGAAGCTCCAAAAAGCACATAAAGGCAGCATCAAAGTAATCCACAAGACTCCAGTGGTTTAATCCATGTCTTCAGAAGTGATATGATAGATGTGGGTGTGAAGAAGAATGCGAATCACCAAAAATGAAAGAATGTGAAAGTGAAAGTGGAGATTTATAGTAAAGGACTTAAATATTCTAACACAAGCACTCCATTGCTGATCGTGTTGATTTTACACAGATTAGGTGTCTGTAAATGCTTCATCTGTGAGGTTTGTGCATTTGTTCTGTAATGACTGATTATAACAGATGATGATTTGTGTCTCCAGCGATTCTGAATCTTGACAACACCGTGGTTGATCTGGAGACGTTACAGGCGCTTTATGAGAACGTAAGTGAAATTTGATGTTCTCCACATTGCAGCTCATGTCACATCATTCCATGTTTTTTTTTTGGAGGTTTTCTGGACAAAGGGCTTTTTTATTATTTTTATTTTACATTTTTATATCAGCTTTCACGGAGACAACAGAGAGAAATGTGCTTGAACGCTTACGTTTTACTCGGCGTCGTGCGCAGCGACAAGCGTGAATATAAACTCTGGAAAGTTCTCATCTCCGTGAAGCGTCATCATACAATCAATCACAGCCGTCCCGTTCGCTCCATGTACACAGCACTTCACACGCGGTGATTAACCGCCGCCGCCTCCACACGGCCTCCCTCTGCATCCCGTTGACTGTGTTCTTAAGTGTAAATACTTTTAATATAAAGCAGCTTTCAGCGCCTTCAAATGCAGATATCAAAAGACAATATACAGATGCGTCAGCGAGACGCCAGCGGCTGTAAGATGGCGTTTGATGTATACGGGAACGATGGGTCAGACGGCAAACGCGCCATCATAAGCTGCATTAAAGCTGCCTGAGTGCTGCACTGAAGGAGACTTTGTATGTTTTTCTTTTTCTGCTGTTTGAACAGATCTTAATTACAGAGTGAACCAGACACAAACATCCGCAGACAGACAGGCATGCAGACAGACAGGCATGCAGACAGACAGGCATGCAGACAGACAGGCATGCAGACAGACAGGACAGGCAGAGAGACAGACAGACATGCAGACAGGACAGGCAGAGAGACAGACAGACAGGCAGACAGGCGGGCAGGCAGTCATGCAGACAGACAGAGACAAGGCAGACAGGAATGCAGACAGACAGGACAGGCAGAGAGACAGACAGACAGACAGGCATGCAGGCAGACAGGACAGGCAGAGAGACAGACAGGCAGACAGGCGGGCAGGCAGTCATGCAGACAGACAGAGACAAGGCAGACAGGAATGCAGACAGACAGGACAGGCAGAGAGACAGACAGACAGGCATGCAGGCAGACAGGACAGGCAGAGAGACAGACAGGCAGACAGGCGGGCAGGCAGTCATGCAGACAGACAGCGACAAGGCAGACAGGAATGCAGACAGACAGAGACAAGGCAGACAGGAATGCAGGCAGAGAGACAGACAGACATGCATGCAGGCAGACAGGACAGGCAGAGAGACAGGCAGACAGGCGGGCAGGCAGTCATGCAGACAGACAGAGACAAGGCAGACAGGAATGCAGACAGACAGGACAGGCAGAGAGACAGACAGACATGCATGCAGGCAGACAGGCATGCAGACAGACAGAGAGACAAGACAGACAGACAGGCAGAGAGACAAGGCTGACAGGACAGGCAGACAGGCATACAGACAGAGACAAGACAGACAGGCAGAGAGACAGACAGAGACAAGACACACAGGCAGACAGGCAGAGAGACAAGACAGGCCAGGCAGAGAGACAGACAGAGACAAGACACACAGGCAGACAGGCAGAGAGACAGACAGAGACAAGACACACAGGCAGACAGGCAGAGAGACAAGACAGGCCAGGCAGAGAGACAGACAGAGACAGGCAGGCATGCAGACAGACAGGAATACTGGTAGACACAGTCAGGACTACTGGTAGACAGACAGACAGTCAGGCATGTAGATAGACAGACAGTCAGGCAGACAGACAGGAATACTGGTAGACACAGTCAGGAATACTGGTGGACAGACAGACAGTCAGGCATGTAGACAGACAGACAGTCAGGTAGACACACAGGAATACTGGTAGACAGACAGTCAGGCAGACAGACAGACAGGCAGGAATACTGGTAGACAGACAGTCAGAGAGACAGGAATACTGGCAGACAGACAGAGAGACAGGACAGGAATACTGGCAGACAGACAGGACAGGAATACTGGCAGACAGACAGGACAGGAATACTGGCAGACAGACAGGACAGGAATACTGGCAGACAGACAGGACAGGAATACTGGCAGACAGACAGGACAGGAATACTGGCAGACAGACAGGGAGACAGGACAGGAATACAGGCAGACAAACAGGAATACTGGTAGACAGACAGTCAGGCAGACAGGAATACTGGGCAGACAGACAGAGAGACAGGACAGGAATACTGGCAGACAGACAGTCAGACAGACAGAGAGACAGGACAGGAATACTGGCAGACAGACAGTCAGGCAGACAGGAATACTGGCAGACAGACAGAGACAGGACAGGAATACTGGCAGACAGACAGGACAGGAATACTGGCAGACAGACAGGACAGGAATACTGGCAGACAGACAGGACAGGAATACTGGCAGACAGACAGGACAGGAATACTGGCAGACAGACAGGACAGGAATACTGGCAGACAGACAGGACAGGAATACTGGCAGACAGACAGGACAGGAATACTGGCAGACAGACAGAGAGACAGGACAGGAATACTGGCAGACAGACAGTCAGGCAGACAGACAGGAATACTGGTAGACAGACAGTCAGGCAGACAGGAATACTGGGCAGACAGACTGAGAGACAGGACAGGAATACTGGCAGACAGACAGTCAGGCAGACAGACAGGAATACTGGCAGACAGACAGAGAGACAGGACAGGAATACTGGCAGACAGACAGAGAGACAGGACAGGCAGACAGGTGGAAAGAGAGACTCCGATGGCCAGTAATGCTTGTCAGTCACAGCAGCAAGTTTAAGTTGATACAGGAAGGAAAGAGAAGAATCACTGACCCTTCACTCAAACTCATTACACAAACCAAACCTTGTGTTTGAACACTTCAGTGAGACACGCAACCAGCCGTGACCGCTTAAACGGAGCGCCGTCCTTAGAGGACAGGGAGGGAAATATCCATCCGTTAATGAACCACACCGTTACTGCAGGACCCGTAGTTGAACTCAAGGGTGTAGGGTTGATTGGGACACATTACAAACACAATAATATTCAAAGTGATTGTGAGAAATTCAGTGTGTAATAAAGGGAAAATAACATTATTACCTCATATAATGGATGCCAGTGTTCCCAGTGTTCTCCTCCGAAGTACATATTAAAATATACATATTAAATACAGTGTTGGTAATGCAAACATCCATACCCTCCCTAGCAACCGGGCCAATTTGGTTACCCCATGTGACTCTACCCTCCCTAGCAACCGGGCCAATTTGGTTACCCCATGTGACTCTACCCTCCCTAGCAACCGGGCCAATTTGGTTACCCCATGTGACTCTACCCTCCCTAGCAACCGGGACAATTTGGTTACCCCATGTGACTCTACCCTCCCTAGCAACTGGGACAATTTGGTTACCCCATGTGACTCTACCCTCCCCAGCAACCGGGACAATTTGGTTACCCCATGTGACTCTACACTCCCCAGCAACCGGGCCAATTTGGTTTACCCCATGTGACTCTACCCTCCCTAGCAACCGGGCCAATTTGGTTACCCCATGTGACTCTACCCTCCCTAGCAACCGGGCCAATTTGGTTACCCCATGTGACTCTACCCTCCCTAGCAACCGGGTCAATTTGGTTACCCCATGTGACTCTACCCTCCCTAGCAACCGGGACAATTTGGTTACCCCATGTGACTCTACCCTCCCTAGCAACCGGGACAATTTGGTTACCCCATGTGACTCTACCCTCCCTAGCAACCGGGACATTTTGGTTACCCCATGTGACTCTACCCCTCCCTAGCAACCGGGACAATTTGGTTACCCCATGTGACTGTACCCTCCCTAGCAACCGGGACAATTTGGTTACCCCATGTGACTCTACCCTCCCTAGCAACCGGGCCAATTTGGTTACCCCATGTGACTCTACCCTCCCTAGCAACCGGGCCAATTTGGTTACCCCATGTGACTCTACCCTCCCTAGCAACCGGGCCAATTTGGTTACCCCATGTGACTGTACCCTCCCTAGCAACCGGCCAATTTCACACAATAGACAAAAACAACCACCTGTGTTTAATGTACAGATTCCACATAATACTGATGATGTACATTTGTGTCATCGAGTCACTGCTGTAAAATCATCAAACCGTTTCGCAAAGGGATCATATAGTTGCATACATATATATTTTTAAATAAATCGGTGACTGAAGTACATCATAAAGTCAGTGATTGCGAGGGAACAGACGTGTTTAAGCTCCTCCCTGTCTTGTAACGGGTTTATCCAGTGATGCTTTAAAACTGTATTTGTAATGGCAGCTCTGATGTTAATGTGACCAAGCGCTCGCCAGCTGCCTGCAGACCATGTTGGCAGTTTATTGCCCGTGTAGTTTTCCAGCATTCAGGGCACATTCCTGCAGCGGTTCCACATTTATTGTAATAATGCGTTTGGGGATGTGTGTGTGACGTTTAGCAGAGCTTCAGACACTCCAAACATCAGTTGTGCTTTAATCTCTCGTCTGGTGATTAAATGTGTTGGATTGAAACGAGAGTGTAATTACTGATATTACATTCCTGCGGGATGTGAGTAAAACAGTCACATGTCAGCGTGATGATGATGATGATGATGATGATGAAGCGCTTCAGACATCCAGATGCTCTTCCATGTGTTTCCTGAAGTATTGATGGTTTATTGTCCTGCGCCAGGTGAACATGGCACACGTGACCTCAACAACACGCATGATTTGAGGGATCATGTCTGAGCACAAACACCGCAGGACATCATTAGCTGCTTCAAACACAGATTCTGTTGTTTAGCGGAGATGAGCGGGAAACCCGTGAGACGGTGACACTTTTACGCTGCTTTGATTACGACTAACAGCCCAAATAATCGCGTGCACGAGTGGAGTAAAAAAAAAAAAAGAAAAAAAAAAAAGTTGATTTTGACTATCAGCATGATGACTTACTCTGCACAAGAACCGCCCCCTTACACAGGAAGTGACCATGTGACTGACATGTCAAGAGACCAATCACAGTTCACGTGTTTTATGTGATGTTTAAAGGAATATTTTGGGTTCAGTTAAAGATGAGCTCAATGCCCAGCATGTGTGTCCTAATGTTCATCACCCCAAAAAATGTAAAAAAAATATATATATTTGACTCCGCCCTCTTTTTAAAGCACAAATCTGTGTACAGTGAGACACTTACAATGGAAGTCAATGGGGCCAATTTAAAAAATATAATTTTGTATTTTTTTTTGGTGTGTGTGTGTGTGTGTGTGTGTGTGTGCGCAGTGAAAACTCCCAAATCATCATTATGTGCATATTTGTAATTATTACACACACAACTGCCATATTTTTAGTTTGGAAGAACATTTATTTTGCCTCGTGCAGTAAATCTGTAAACTAAAAACACAAGTGAGGATTTGATAATGAATGACAATCTGATGTATAACCATATACTAGCAAATACACTTAAATCCCACAAGTGATTTTAATAAATGTTGCATGTGTGAAAATTGAAAATGGTCATATGTTGAACTACAGGCCCGTGTTGCATATGTGCGACCCGTTTATATCCGTTAAAAACATTTATTTTCAGCAAGTAACTCGTCAGCATGAATTGCCTGCTGTGTTCAGCACTTTAAAGTCTATCCACATGTAACGCCACATGTAACCACACCGCTAATGGGGGTTTAGCGTTTCTGTGTGTAAACGTGGCGTTTTGGGTCTCATTCGTAGCGCTCCGCACGCTAGCTGTCGTGTCTGCGGTCCCGTGGAAGTTTAGACGGGGATTTTGATAGTGATGCCAAACGTGGAGGAGACAAGATGGAGACACTTACACCGTTACTATGGCGATGATCAGGGCTGCACTGGGAAGAGAGATTGTCCCGGTTGCATAGCAACAGGCTCTTGTTGGGCGGGGGGTGTATGTGAGCTGTCCTTTCTGCATATCGCTACGCTGTTTTGTGGTCTGTTCTGCATAACGCGGCGGCTCATTTTAGCTTGTCGCGGCCCGATCGGCACTTTTCGCGACTGGCTCGCTCGATGGCCAGACTGGGAAAATGCCCGGTGCCCCAGATTACCAGTCCAGCCCTGGCGACGATACATCGGCATCTGTGCGTTTGAATATGTTGCCACTGCATCGAGCTTTACCCGTTTCACCGCTGTAGAACATGAAGCGACGCGATTCCCTCATTTACATTTTCTGCTGGAAATTTGCGGAAATGATCAATTACGAGCGACCTGAAATAATGTGAGAATCCTGGAGCGACTGAATAGTAGATGGCAATAAAAGGTCAATTATTGTTAGTTTTTAATGTTAAAACATCAAGTTTTTCCCCATTCACAAATAGATTTGGTTAATGAAACATTGCTGCATTTTGTTGAATATCTCTGAAAGCCAGTAAATATATCTCTTACGTTGTTTGATATGGGAGAGCGCCCGTGCGTTTGGCGTGCGGGCGCGCCCGTGCGTTTGTGGTCGACTGGATGAGCCGCAGGACTTACAGGACGAGTTTTGAATCTGTTGTTTTGTGGTTTCAGAGAGCTCAAAAAGATGAACTGGACAAAATCGAGAAACACGTCAAATCCTCCAAAGACAAAGAAGGAACGAAACCTCTGGACAAACCGGAACAGTGAGAGACACACACACACACACACTACACACTCTCTCACACACACACACTACACACTCTCTCACACACACACACACTACACACTCTCTCACACACACA
>JAVLUX010000195.1:702500-790000 GCA_032164185.1 Moxostoma hubbsi | reverse complement strand
TGCATGAACGTTTTGATGCCGCTGGGCAGCGTTGATGAACACACAAGCATCTCAAACGGCTCTCTGACCCCCTCAGGTCAAAGGTCAAGAGAGTCATCACATGTGGTTTTGAGATGTGGAAGCAACATTAATATTGTGCTGTTCCAGAATTCCCCAAATGAATCCGATTTGAAATCCAGTTTGCTAAATGATTCATATACAGGATTTATTTTTAAACCTCGAGTTTGTCCTTTAACAGCGTCCGTCAGTGTGTGTTCATGATCACAGGAGGTTTGCCATTTAAAGTCATTTTATGTGTCCTAAATACACAAGTGAATAATATTTTTCACAGCTTGATTGGAAATGATGGCTGATAAAGTGATATTTGTCATATTTCAGGCTCTTCACGGACACTTTTGTCCACTTGGTCATCAAGTACACTAACTGTTGAACACACTTTATTATTTATCATTCTTTCTCTAAATGATCATAGTTTAAAACATGCAATAATTCGTATTTTTCTCAGTTTAATATTGAAACGCTAAAAGAGTCAAATCTAGACATAAAAGTGACTCCCGGTGTGACTCCTTACAGTGACCCCCCCCCCCACAGTGACTCCCGGTGTGACTCCTTACAGTGACCCCCCCCCCCCACAGTGACTCCTTACAGTGACCCCCCCCCCCACAGTGACTCCTTACAGTGACCCCCCCCCCCCCACAGTGACTCCTTACAGTGACCCCCCCCCCCCCCACAGTGACTCCTTACAGTGACCCCCCCCCACAGTGACTCCTTACAGTGACCCCCCCCAGTGACTCCCGCAGTGACCCCCCCCCACAGTGACTCCTTACAGTGACCCCCCCCCACAGTGACTCCTTACAGTGACCCCCCCCACAGTGACTCCCGCAGTGACCCCCCCACAGTGACTCCTTACAGTGACCCCCCCCACAGTGACCTCCCGCAGTGACCCCCCCCACAGTGACTCCCGCAGTGACCCCCCCCCACAGTGACTCCTTACAGTGACCCCCCCCCCACAGTGACTCCTTACAGTGACCCCCCCAGTGACTCCCGCAGTGACCCCCCCCCCACAGTGACTCCCGCAGTGACCCCCCCCCCACAGTGACTCCTTACAGTGACCCCCCCCCACAGTGACTCCTTACAGTGACCCCCCCCACAGTGACTCCCGCAGTGACCCCCCCCACAGTGACTCCTTACAGTGACCCCCCCCACAGTGACTCCTTACAGTGACCCCCCCACAGTGACTCCTTACAGTGACCCCCCCCACAGTGACTCCCGCAGTGACCCCCCCCACAGTGACTCCTTACAGTGACCCCCCCACAGTGACTCCTTACAGTGACCCCCCCACAGTGACTCCTTACAGTGACCCCCCCCCACAGTGACTCCTTACAGTGACCCCCCCCACAGTGACTCCCGCAGTGGACCCCCCCCCACAGTGACTCCCGCAGTGACCCCCCCCACAGTGACTCCCGCAGTGACCCCCCCCCACAGTGACTCCTTACAGTGACCCCCCCCACAGTGACTCCTTACAGTGACCCCCCCCACAGTGACTCCTTACAGTGACCCCCCCCACAGTGACTCCCGCAGTGACCCCCCCACAGTGACTCCTTACAATGACCCCCCCCCCACAGTGACTCCTTACAATGACCCCCCCCCCACAGTGACTCCTTACAGTGACCCCCCCCCACAGTGACTCCTTACAGTGACCCCCCCCCACAGTGACTCCCGCAGTGACCCCCCCCACAGTGACTCCTTACAATGACCCCCCCCCCGTGACTCCTTACAATGACCCCCCCCCCACAGTGACTCCTTACAGTGACCCCCCCCCGCAGTGACTCCTTACAGTGACCCCCCCCGCAGTGACTCCCGCAGTGACCCCCCCCCCCGCAGTGACTCCCGCAGTGACCCCCCCCCCCGCAGTGACTCCCGCAGTGACCCCCCCCCCCGCAGTGACTCCCGCAGTGACCCCCCCCTCCCCCCCGCAGTGACTCCCGCAGTGGCCCCCCCCCCCCCGCAGTGACTCCCGCAGTGACCACCCCCCCCCCCCCCCGCAGTGACTCCCGCAGTGACTCCCCCCCCCCCCCGCAGTGACTCCCGCAGTGACCCCCCCCCCCCGCAGTGACTCCCGCAGTGACCCCCCCACCACCCCCCCCCCCCGCAGTGACTCCCGCAGTGACCACCCCCCACCCCCCCCCCCCGCAGTGACCACCACCACCCACCCCCCCCCCCCGCAGTGACTCCCGCAGTGGACCCCAACCCCCCCCCCCCCGCAGTGACTCCCGCAGTGACCCCCCCCCCGCAGTGACTCCCGCAGTGACCCCCCCCCCCGCAGTGACTCCCGCAGTGACCCCCCCCTCCCCCCCGCAGTGACCCCCCCCCCCGCAGTGACTCCCGCAGTGACCCCCCCCCCCCCCCCCCCCCGCAGTGACTCCCGCAGTGACCCCCACAGTACATCGAGTCAGTCTGAGATTATATAAACAGACAGAAGCGATTGAGACCGCTGAAACAGACAGAAGAACTGTGGCGAATTCTCCAAGACGCTTGGAACATCCGATCTGCCGACAACCAAGACAAACCGTGTCCAGGTGCATCTTGCAGAATTGGGGCTGTTTTAAAGGCACAGGTGGTCACACCGAATAGCTTACACCGTTCTGCACACAACACCTAGAGAACCTTTAAAGGCTTTATCAAAGGTTGCTTTGACAAACTTTCCTTTTCGAGCTAAATTGTAAGTGTTGAAATGACTTCAATTGTGTTCCAGCGTGCGTGGCAGAGGTGGAGAAGGTTTGCTCCGGCACCACAGAAGAACATCTGCAGCCCTTTAAAGACCAGATGGAGAAGTTTATAAGTGAAGGTGAGTATCACTCATCAAACATCCGGTGGTCGTGTTTTACACCATGATTCAATGCCGTTTTGATTCAGGGAGTCACAATCCAATTACAAAACGACTCTTGATGCGTCACAATGTTTTCTCATCAGTGTAGGGCTGTAGATCTCATACACCGTTGTTATTTGAAAACTCAGAGTGGTTTAATCCATGTCTTCAGAAGTGATATGATAGGTGTGGGTGAGAAATGTATCAAAATTTAAGTCTTTTTTTTTTTTTTCCCAGCAAGTTGTTGTTGTTTGTTGTAGTTCTTGTGTTGTGGGTTTGTATCGGGATCATTGAAGGTCGACTGGTGTCAATTAAACTCAGGAATTCCTCAAATTCCTCCCGTCAGTGGCAAAGAATTCCTGCGTCTCTCTTGAGAATCCAGTTCATTCAGGGAGTGAAAATTACAGGCCTGACCGCCATTAGCATACGCTGGGTTTGTTTGTGGCATAGCAGATTTTGCTAATGCGTTGTGACCCCCAGATATTTCACTAACCTCGTGTCTCATTAATCTCTGTTGCTGACCCTCATGGAGCAGAGCCGCACACACACACACACACACACACACGCACACATATACACTCACACACACACACACACTCATGCATTATTACTCCCTGTTCAGCATGAACTGTCTCACTTATACACACAGACAGATTGTTCTCTTGACAGGCAGACGCGTTGTGTGTGTGTGTGTGATAGTGTGTGTGTGTGTGTGATAGTGTGTGTGTGTGTGTGATAGTGTGTGTGTGTGTGTGATAGTGTGTGTGTGTGTGATAGTGTGTGTGTGATAGTGTGTCTGTGATGAGTGTGTGTGTGTCTGTGATGAGAGTGTGTGTGTCTGTGATGAGTGTGTGTGTGTCTGTGATGAGTGTGTCAGTGTGAGAGAGTGCGCGTGTGAGAGAGTGCGCGCGTGTGAGAGTGTGTGTGTGTGAGAGTGCGCGCGTGTGTGTGTGAGTGCACGCGTGTGTGTGTGTGTGTGAGAGAGTGCGCGCGTGTGAGAGTGTGTGTGTGTGAGAGTGCGCGCGTGTGTGTGTGAGTGTGTGTGAGAGAGCGCGCACGTGTGTGTGAGTGCGCCTGCGTGCGTGTCTGTGTGTGTGTGAGTGCACGCGTGTGTGTGTGTGTGTGAGTGCACGCGTGTGTGTGTGAGAGAGCGCGCGCGTGTGTGTGAGTGCGCCTGCGTGCGTGTCTGTGTGTGTGTGTGAGTGCACGCGTGTGTGTGTGTGTGAGAGAGTGCGCGCGTGTGTGTGTGAGAGAGTGCGCGCGCGTGTGTGTGTGTGAGTGCACGCGTGTGTGTGTGTGAGAGAGTGCGCGCGTGTGAGAGTGTGTGTGTGTGAGAGAGTGCGCGCGTGTGTGTGTGTGTGTGAGAGTGCGCGCGTGTGTGAGTGTGTGTGAGAGAGCGCGCACGTGTGTGTGAGTGCGCCTGCGTGCGTGTCTGTGTGTGTGTGTGTATTAGTTCATCCTTTAGAATAACATCATTAAGAATAAACAATGTTGTATGTACAAGTGAAGAAACGTGTTATTTATTGAAACGTAATTAGTAATGTGATGCATGTGTGTGCATGAATGTATTGTGACAGGGCAGAGGGCGGGGCCGGGGTTATATCAGGCTAAAGGGCGACTGCGGATGATGAGAGAGAGAGAGTTTACGAGCAGCTGTTTGTCATTCTCTCTCTCTCCCTTTATCCCTCGCGTGCCCCATCAGGCTGATTGGCGACCTGGTGTGTGTCGTTCCGGCCCCGCCCTCCTCCGCTATACACGTATATAACATTAAACTACATCATCACCTGACAGGCAGCGTAAAGCAAATCCAGGTGGTATAATCCATGTCTTCTGAAGTGATGTGAATGCTCCGGGTTATTTTAAGTCCTTATTCACTATAAATCTTAACATCTCCAACCTGATTTTATGCTCATAAATGTGAATGTAATGATAAAAATACAAATAAAATAAATTGTAATGCTGCCTTTTTGTCATTTGTGAAACTCGTACAAACTTGTACGGTTGTGAACGCATCATAATATCTTAAAATATCTTTGATTGGTGATCTGCAGAATAAAGTCTCATGTGTTTGAGGCAGCATAAAAGTGCACTGTACCTTTAAGAGGACAGCGCACTTTATTCCGGGTTCAGTCGACAGCATTTGTGTCATAATGATGATTACCACAAACATTCATTTAGTCTCGTCCCTCCTTTAATAAAAGCACACGTGTGTTCCAGTGAGACTCTTCCAATGGAAGTTTAAGGGTTAATGCCGTTGTTCTCCTTTTTTACAGCTAAAGCGGAGCTGGGAACGCAAGAGGCACAGCTGAGTGACACGCACAAAATGTAAAGAGATGCTTTAATAATCTTGTGTGTTATTCACACGGAATCTCATGTCAGCGCTGCGTCAATCGTGCTGTTCATTTCCTGTCCACAGGTTCCTGGAGCTGTGCGTGTTCTTCTCCGTGAAGGCCAAGAGTGGAGAAAAGGAGGTCTCTCCGAACACGTTGTTCTCCGTCTGGCACGAGTTCTCCTCCGATTTCAAAGAGGCTTGGAAGAAGGAGAACAAGGTTATTTTGCAGGAGAGGTACGTGGACGTGTTTGGATCGAGCAGACACACATTTCACCTTTTATTCGCCATAAAATCACCGTTGTTTAGTCCAGGATCACGAGCGGCGCTTGTGCCGTAATCTCTCCGGAATGTCGAGCGCTGGAAACGTCAGACGTGCACCCAAAACAACCCCCTCGGGACTGATCCCGCCCCGGAGGCCTTTCTTGTGCAAACTGATTTATTAAGTCGCTCAATCAAACACTTCCTGTCAGGCGTGCTCTTTAAATGTTGTGAAAACAGTGTTTCGCTGTTGTTCACAGGAAGAGACCCGCCGGCAGGATTTAAAGGGGGCGAGGGGCCGAGGGGGGTGTGCGTTTGGAAACACCCGCCGTCCGTGTGAACTCATGGCAGCCGCGTGATTTAATGTGCCGTTACCTCAAATACCTGAGCACATTCACAGGTGCATGATGGGATGGATGTTTTCCGCCTGGCAAAATATCTGTCAGAGGCCGTGTTGGATATTCGGCGCTTCCACCGGGGTCAAATTTGTTACACTTCACGTCTGAGTGATGGAGCAACGCTTTGTTCTGACACCGAAAAGTGGAGCGAGCTGCATTCCTCAAATTAGTGGCACCTCCACGCGCATGAATCTTCCAGTGTGACCTGCCTCCCGTCGGTGTGTTTGTTCTGTCTTTGATAATTGTAATCTCCTGTGTTCAGATCAAAGCTGCGGAGTTTACACGCTTCTGTCGTTTTTACGACCCCGCGGAACAGAGCGGCCGCTGAGAACTGTCTCGTTCCATTTATGCTGCTTTCAAGAGCTTTAAAGTTTGTGTTCATCTTATAAAATTAAACTACAAAAAAAGTTTAATTTTCTAAGATAATTAATTTTGTGCTGACTATCACACTGTTTGAATCCAGGTGTGCTGAGTGACTCCAGTCAGGTCTCCTTAGCAACAAAATTGGCCCGGTTGCTAGGTAGGGTAGAGTCGCATGAGCTAACAAAATTGGCCCGGTTGCTAGGGAGGGTAGAGTCACATGGGCCGGTTGCTAGGGAGGGTAGTCACACATGGGGAAACCAAATTGGCCGGTTGCTAGGGAGGGTAGTCACACATGGGGAAACCAAATTGGCCCGGTTGCTAGGGAGGGCAGAGTCACATGGGGTAACCAAATTGGCCCGGTTGCTAGGGAGGGTAGAGTCACATGGGGTAACCAAATTGGCCGGTTGCTAGGGAGGGTAGAGTCACATGGGGTAACCAAATTGGCCGGTTGCTAGGGAGGGTAGAGTCACATGGGGTAACCAAATTGGCCCGGTTGCTAGGGAGGGTAGAGTCACATGGGGTAACCAAATTGGCCCGGTTGCTAGGGAGTGTAGAGTCACATGGGGTGACCAAATTGGCCGGTTGCTAGGGAGGGTAGTCACACATGGGGAAACCAAATTGGCCCGGTTGCTAGGGAGGGCAGAGTCACATGGGGTAACCAAATTGGCCCGGTTGCTAGGGAGGGTAGAGTCACATGGGGTAACCAAATTGGCCGGTTGCTAGGGAGGGTAGAGTCACATGGGGTAACCAAATTGGCCGGTTGCTAGGGAGGGTAGAGTCACATGGGGTAACCAAATTGGCCCGGTTGCTAGGGAGGGTAGAGTCACATGGGGTAACCAAATTGGCCCGGTTGCTAGGGAGTGTAGAGTCACATGGGGTGACCAAATTGGCCCGGTTGCTAGGGAGGGTAGAGTCACATGGGGTAAATTCAAGGCAAAATCTTGGGCATCTTATCACGTGTCTTGAACGCGTTACCGTGGAGACGTAGCGGGTGTGGAGGCTTCACGCTATTCTCCGCGGCATCCACACACAACTCACCACACGCCCCACCGAGAGCGAGAACCACATTATAGTGACCACGAGGAGGTTATCGCATGTGACTCTATCCTCCCTAGCAACCGGGCTAATTTGGTTACTCCATGTGACTCTACCCTCCCTAGCAACTGGCCCAATTTGGTTACCCCATGTGACTCTACCCTCCCTAGCAACCAGGCCAATTTGGTTGCTAAGGAGTCCTGGCTGGAGTCACTCAGCACGCCCTGAATTCAAACTCACGACTCCAGGTGTGACAGTCAGCGGCAGTACCTTTGCCTGTATATTTGACGCTTGGTTTCCTTCACCAAACCTTGTGCTCCAGATGCGTCATTAAACTTGAGGTGTACGACGGTGCCAAAGCTTCCCGAACCGTGAGAACCGTTACACCCCAAACAGAAATGAAAACCTTGAATCATGAGAGAACCATATCGCAACGGTCCAATCTGTCGAATATATATGTCCACGTCTCCATTGTCCAAATAAATGGCTTCTGGTGTGTTTTTCAGTTTTTAAAAAGTGACTTTATATTCGTTTCTCTTGTATAATATCGTTAACCCTTCGTTACGTGACGTTTGAACGAGTCAAACTCTTTAAAGTGCAACTCTCCCATAACATGTGCCATGTGTTTAATATTAGATTATATCTGCCACATTAAGACTCGCTCGGTGAGAGCGCTTTTGAAATGAACCCTGACTGTGTTTTTAACCTCGGTAATGAAAAGAATACCGCAGCGGTCCCGTTAGCTTCTAGTTGTTTGATGGGGCGTCGTGATAACGGCGAAACTCAACCAAATACAAATTGGCCCCTTCAGCCAAACGCTGGAAAGAACGGCGAGTTTTTGCCCCGTTTACATAATTCATGAGGAAGAGCCACTGAGGGCCTCCGCTATCTCTCCATCTGTCCTCGTATCGGCTGTCTGCTGAAGCGGCGTTTGCCTCTCACATGCAGATTACAGGCTTTTAGTCTTGCCGTTTCTGACCCGTTGGGCACTCCGGCCTGCCAGGGGAAACGATGCCAGATTATATATTTTCCTTTCTCCTCACGGAGCCCTCCCAGCCTCGTTGGGGCACGTGGGAACGGCGTACGGAGGAAGAGCTCTGCTCCCTAATTTGTAAGCAATTTCAGGCCATTCCGATCCATCAAGCGTCTGGCCTTTGCCCTCGCTGAAACGCTGGACTGGCGAGGTTAGCACGGAGCATTCGTCTGCCAGGGCATGAAATTCAATATGTGCTGTATAATTCAAAACACCATCGAGTCGAGTCCTTCAGTTCACCCAGATGTATGAAGAGAGACTGTTCCAGATGAAATATACATGTTCCGAAACACGACTTGACTCTTGAGGTTTAGACGGGCGCTCTTAACCGTTATTACTTTTACAAATTAGGCTGAATACATGTTGCTTTGCGCGCGCGCACACACTCACTTGCACGCACACACACACTCACTTGCACGCGCACACACACACTCACTTGCACGCACACACACACTCACTTGCACGCACACACACACTCACTTGCACGCACACACACACGCACGCACACGCACACACACACTCACTCTGACACACACACTCACTCTGACACACACACTCACTCTGACACACACACTCACTCACTCTGACACTCACACACACACACTCGCTTACACTCACACACACACACTCGCTTACACTCACACACACACACTCGCTTACACTCACACACACACACTCATTTACACTCACACACTTACACACTCATACACACTCACACACTTACACACAATCATACACACACCCATACACACACACTCGCACATGCTGCTTTGCATTGTTGTTTTGAACAGGACTCTTGAGGTTTAGACGGGCGTTATTAACCGTTATTACTTTTACAAATTAGGCTGAATCCAGTGTTTTATTGGTGTTTTATTCCAAATATGATCCAAATGGCAACTTTGTCATCCAAACTTGACAGTGGAATAATAAACATTTAATGACAGATGATCATTCATTTTAATCGTTGTATTTAATAAATTATTTGGCGGGACGAGACAGGTGCTGAATGTTTGCACGGAAGAAGAATAATAACATGCGAGATGATAATATTGATGCTTTGTTGAAGCATGCACCACTAATGATTACGAGTTGAGCTTAAATGTCCTTTCAAAATTTGTCTCATACACTGATTTTAATCAATTGACTGAACTCCAAAACTTGTGCACTTGGTGATCATATAGAATGAACGCAACTATTCAAGTTAAGATAACTAGATGCACAGGGCCTGGGAAGCAAAATGCTCACTGCCACACCTGGAGTCATGAGTTTGAATCCAGGGCGTGCTCCGGTCTGCTTGGCAACCAAATTGGCCCGGTTGCTAGGGAGGGTAGAGTCACATGGGGCAACCAAATTGTCCCAGTTGCTAGGGAGGGTAGTCTCACATGGGGTAACCAAATTGGCCCGGTTGCTAGGGAGGGTAGAGTCACATGGGGTAACCAAATTGGCCCGGTTGCTAGGGAGGGTCACATGGGATAAACCTCCTTGTGGTCGCTATAATGTATTTCTCCCTCTCGGTGAGGTGCGTGGTGAGTTGTGCGTGGATATCTCCACGGTAACGTGCTCAAGTCACGTGATAAGATGCGCGGATTGACGGTCTCAGACGCAGAGGCAACTGAGATTCGTCCTCCAGTCACTACACCACCACGAGGCATCGGGAATTGGGCGTTCCAGATTGGGAGAAAAATAGAGAGCTTGTAGTCTGAAGCGTCGTAGTTGACGTCGGCCGGTCAAACACGATGCACATAAACACACGAGCTGACGCGTGTAAGTGTTTGAGTGTTTTAAAGTTCCCTATTCAGAGAGTTTTGCCTTTTGCAAATGATGTCATGCAAACAGTTGAAATACTCTGTCCCGCGCGGTCAAACGCAACTCGCATGATGACGCCACAAAATGACGTTTCTGTCAGTGAACAGGATCATTAATGCATAGCAAAGAATTGGGAAAATCGGGAAATATCAACATTTAAAAAAAATTCTGGCCTGAAAAAAAAGTTTAATTAAATTAAAATATTATTCACGAGTCAATAATTCTATTTAGTTCTATGCATCTGCAGACAAATGCGTCTGAATGATTGATTGACGAATCGGTCACAAACGTCTGGAAATGAATTCTGTCAAACTTGAGGCTGATGACGTAATGTGCATTTGTACCATTAGTGTTGAAACACCTTAAACGATAAGATGCCAGTTTCCTCGCCACAGAGAGGCTTTATCTGAGGAGTGAAACGACACTTGACTCATCCGCGCCCCTGGTGCAGCGCTATCTTGATTAGTGTGCGGTCGCGGGAGTGTTGCGTTTCCCCCCCGTTAATCAGACGATCTCCTGCTGAAGTGTTTCTCCTCCAGTGGCACCTAAAACCCCAGAGAACTCGTCTCTGCTGCTCTGCCCCAGTTTGTCATGAATGCTTGTGGTTTGTGCGGCGGAACAGAAGGGAGGCGTTTGAATCGACTCTGGAGCCGAACAAGACAAATGTGTCTGACACAGGAAGCGCACTCAGAGCCGCTCATGTGAAGCGTTCTCGTCCTCTCCGTGTTTGTCCTGGAGTGGATGTGGGTGATGGCGCTCCCTCGAGGGGTCATCTGTTTGTTTCTTTAACCCCGTCTCGCTTTGAAAGCTTGACTCGGCTGAACCGACGGAGCCGGGAGCGGCGCGACCGATGAAGTCGCATTCTTCAGTAGTGTAACATGATGCAAACCACTTACAGCTCGACAAAAACACACTGCTGTTTGTGTTTAGTTTTTTGCATTTATAACTTTTAAATTGCGTGCACATGTGCACTTTTTTGGTCTTGTTGCTGTTTATTTTATTTTATTTTGTTGTAGCTATAATTTTTGTCTTGAAGGTTTTTAAATTCAGTTGATATTTGGTTGTTTTCGTGCATTTTACTCTGATTAAAAATGCATATAAATGTAGTTGACACGTGACACGTTAGGTGATGATGTCAGAATGTATCGGACCAAAGTTTAAAATGTAAAGCGCAGCACAGATCGAGTACACCGTTACAGTTACAATGTACATCGAGTACTCCGTTACAGTTACAATGTACATCGAGTACTCCGTTACAATGTACATCGAGTACTCCGTTACAATGTACATCGAGTACTCCGTTACAATGTACATCGAGTACTCCGTTACAATGTACATCGAGTACTCCGTTACAGTGTACATCGAGTACTCAGTTACAGTTACAATGTACATCGAGTATACAGTTAGTTACAATGTACATCGAGTACTCCGTTACAATGTACATCGAGTACTCCGTTACAATGTACATCGAGTACTCCGTTACAATGTACATCGAGTACTCCGTTACAGTGTACATCGAGTACTCAGTTACAGTTACAATGTACATCGAGTATACAGTTAGTTACAATGTACATCGAGTACTCCGTTACAGTGTACATCGAGTACTCCGTTACAGTGTACATCGAGTACTCCGTTACAGTGTACATCGAGTACTCCGTTACAGTGTACATCGAGTACTCCGTTACAGTGTACATCGAGTACTCCGTTACAGTGTACATCGAGTACACGTTACAGTTACAATGTACATCGAGTACTCCGTTACAATGTACATCGAGTACTCCGTTACAATGTACATCGAGTACTCCGTTACAATGTACATTGAGTACACAGTTACAATGTACATTGAGTACACAGTTACAATGTACATTGAGTACACAGTTACAATGTACATTGAGTACACAGTTACAATGTACATTGAGTACACAGTTACAATGTACATTGAGTACACAGTTACAATGTACATTGAGTACTCCGTTACAATGTACATTGAGTACTCCGTTACAATGTACATCGAGTACTCCGTTACAATGTACATCGAGTACTCCGTTACAATGTACATCGAGTACACAGTTACAATGTACATCGAGTACACAGTTACAATGTACATCGAGTACACAGTTACAATGTACATCGAGTACACAGTTACAATGTACATCGAGTACACAGTTACAATGTACATCGAGTACACAGTTACAATGTACATCGAGTACTCCGTTACAATGTACATCGAGTATACAGTCAGTTACAATGTACATCGAGTATACAGTCAGTTACAATGTACATCGAGTACTCCGTTACAATGTACATCGAGTACTCCGTTACAATGTACATCGAGTACACAGTTACAATGTACATCGAGTACACAGTTACAATGTACATCGAGTACACAGTTACAATGTACATCGAGTACACAGTTACAATGTACATTGAGTACACAGTTACAATGTACATTGAGTACACAGTTACAATGTACATTGAGTACACAGTTACAATGTACATTGAGTACACAGTTACAATGTACATTGAGTACACAGTTACAATGTACATTGAGTACACAGTTACAATGTACATTGAGTACACAGTTACAATGTACATTGAGTACACAGTTACAATGTACATTGAGTACACAGTTACAATGTACATTGAGTACACAGTTACAATGTACATTGAGTACACAGTTACAATGTACATTGAGTACACAGTTACAATGTACATTGAGTACACAGTTACAATGTACATTGAGTACACAGTTACAATGTACATTGAGTACACAGTTACAGTGTACATTGAGTACACAGTTACAGTGTACATCGAGTACTCCGTTACAATGTACATCGAGTACTCCGTTACAATGTACATCGAGTACTCCGTTACAATGTACATCGAGTACTCCGTTACAGTGTACATCGAGTACTCAGTTACAGTTACAATGTACATCGAGTATACAGTTAGTTACAATGTACATCGAGTACTCCGTTACAATGTACATCGAGTACTCCGTTACAATGTACATCGAGTACTCCGTTACAATGTACATCGAGTACTCCGTTACAGTGTACATCGAGTACTCAGTTACAGTTACAATGTACATCGAGTATACAGTTAGTTACAATGTACATCGAGTACTCCGTTACAGTGTACATCGAGTACTCCGTTACAGTGTACATCGAGTACTCCGTTACAGTGTACATCGAGTACTCCGTTACAGTGTACATCGAGTACACGTTACAGTTACAATGTACATCGAGTACTCCGTTACAATGTACATCGAGTACTCCGTTACAATGTACATCGAGTACTCCGTTACAATGTACATCGAGTACACAGTTACAATGTACATTGAGTACACAGTTACAATGTACATTGAGTACACAGTTACAATGTACATTGAGTACACAGTTACAATGTACATTGAGTACACAGTTACAATGTACATTGAGTACACAGTTACAATGTACATTGAGTACTCCGTTACAATGTACATCGAGTACACAGTTACAATGTACATCGAGTACACAGTTACAATGTACATCGAGTACACAGTTACAATGTACATCGAGTACACAGTTACAATGTACATCGAGTACTCCGTTACAATGTACATCGAGTACTCCGTTACAATGTACATCGAGTACTCCGTTACAATGTACATCGAGTATACAGTCAGTTACAATGTACATCGAGTATACAGTCAGTTACAATGTACAGCGAGTACACCGTTACAATGTACAGCGAGTACACCGTTACAATGTACAGCGAGTACACCGTTACAATGTACAGCGAGTATACCGTTACAGTTACAATGTACAGCGAGTACACAGTTACAGTTTAACCGTGGGGAGTCCGTCACACTTTAGGGACTGTTCTGTGTTTTTGGCCGTTATTTTGCATTGCGAGTCGGCGTGTTCACAACACACGTTACACATGTTGACCAGAATGCATCTTGGCTCAAGCATTAATTTGGGTGAAGTTGTAACACTGTTTATGCAACATACTGTGACTGGATTATTTCAATCAATTCTTTAAATATAAATATATATATTAGTGGTGCACCGAAATGAAAATTCTGGCCAAAAACCGAAAATGACTTTTTTACTTTCTATTTTAAAATATTTTTATATATATATATATATATATATATATATATATATATATATATATATATATATATATATATATATATATAATTGTATTAATGTTATACTTTTTAATTCATTTAATGAATCTGAATTGAAAAACTACAAATCAATAAAATAATCACACTTTTATTGAAAGTAACACACCAAAATTAGACGGAAAAAATATTATAACAATATTAAATATATGAATCTTTATTCAGTTCTTTAACAACCAAATTTAACAGACTTTTTTTTAATTTTTTTTTTTTTTTACCAATTATCCAATAAATGTAACGTTCTAGAAAACTCTAATGATATGCAAAACAGCAGTGAAGTAATGAACAGCATCTCTCGGCATCATCAAATACGACAAGTTTAAATCTGCAACAGTCATTTAATGATAATAACAGACAGAACGGCAGACGACCTCTATTGTGTTTATGGAAACATATTTATACTTGAATATAAAATTGTGCAAAACAGCAGTAATGGAACTAAAACTCGACTGTAAACGACAGATGAAGCCTCAAGTGAAGAACAAAGTTTAGGGATAAACACATTTTAATGTCATTGTTAAACACAAAGTGTCCATTTCTCTTCAAGAACAAAAGTTGCTCGTCTTTCTAGCAGGAGAGACGATTCCTCAAGATCATGCTGGACTGAACAGTCTCGCGCTCTCTCTCTCGCACGCTCTCTCTCTCGCGCTCTCTCTCGCGCTCTCTCTCTCGCGCTCTCTCTCTCTCGCGCTCTCTCTCTCTCGCGCTCTCTCTCTCTCGCGCTCTCTCTCGCGCGCGCTCTCTCTCGCGCGCTCTCTCCCCCTCGCGCTCTCTCGCTCGCTCTCTCTCCGACTTAAATGGCATGATTGTGTTTACATTAAAACACAGAACAGATAATGACAAGACAAATAATAATAATAAAATGGCAACAAATAACAATAAAGATAGAATTTAAAATCTCTCTCTCTCTCTGCTGGTGCCGGGGCAGATAAATACCCGCGTGCCGTCCGCGCAAGCAACGGGAATCGATCTTCGTTCATGCGCCAGTAGTCAAGAGGATTGTTGCGTTCACACAATATGAGCGTGACGTGATCGTCTGTGTTCCGCAACAGCGTTCGGGTCCTTGAATAACATGTAACGTGTGAGGAAGGGCACCCGGTGGACTTTCTGGTGCCCTACGCAGGCTGCGTCGTATGCGTATAGGGAGCGGCGGACTTTGCTTGGTAGCGCCGTGATTATGATTCGATCGATTGAGAGTGACACCTGAGCACTGAGGGGCGGGAGGCAAATATATCAGCTCATGTTTTCTGCCTTTTTTTTCCTCTTTCGGCCAAAACAAAAAATGCCATTTTCATTTTCGGTGGCCGAAATTTCGGTGCATCCCTAAAAAATAAATATATATATATATACATCCTGCAGCAGTAATTTGTTCTTTGCATATTATCGTCAATGTTAAAATCAATTGATTATCAGTTGATTACGGTCATGATGCATCTTGAAAACCTTCGGCAACAAACATGTTCATCAGTTATTTACTTGATGAAGACCGCTTGTTTGTAAATATAATCCAAGGTTTTCTCGACATCTTTATCTACTTTACGAGTAGCTTGCATCATGGGAACATACACTTTCATTTCAACACTTTATTAGGTTAAATTAAAGTGCTGATGCAATAAACGACAATATATTACTCTATAAAGTCTGTTGAACACACACCAGTGACACTTTCATTACAATGAGGACTTCAGGTCTGTTGATCCGCCAAACCTTGTAAAAGTTTGTGGAAGTAGTTCCAGAACTAGTGAGCTGCGCTGTAGTATTTTAATTAATGAACATTAAACAAGGTTAATAAATACTGTGAATCTATTTGGGATGTCCTGATGTCCCCTACAAGGGAGCATCCTATAGCTCTCCTATAACTGTTCTGAGACCAGTGCAGACAGACAGCACACTGGAGGTTAAGTCATGCACTAAATAGGGAGCAAGGGAGCATCCTATAGCTCTCCTATAACTGTTCTGAGACCAGTGCAGACAGACGGCACACTGGAGGTTAAGTCGTGCACTAAATAGGGAGCAAGGGAGCATCCTATAGCTCTCCTATAACTGTTCTGAGACCAGTGCAGACAGACGGCACACTGGTGGTTAAGTCGTGCACTAAATAGGGAGCAAGGGAGCATCCTATAGCTCTCCTATAACTGTTCTGAGACCAGTGCAGACAGACAGCACACTGGAGGTTGTCATGCACTATATAGGGAGCAAGGGAGCATCCTATAGCTCTCCTATAACTGTTCTGAGATCAGTGCAGACAGACAGCACACTGGAGGTTGTCATGCACTATATAGGGAGCAAGGGAGCATCCTATAGCTCTCCTATAACTGTTCTGAGATCAGTGCAGACAGACAGCACACTGGAGGTTTTCTCGCTGACAGTCCTCACATAAACGTACACGGACACTGTGAGCTAGTGTTGCTTGCTTAATCATTAGCGAGAAGCTTCTGAAGTGGATCATGACCCTAAACCAAAGCAGCACCATATTAGGACCTGAAGACAGTGAAAGCCCGGTCCCATCCGGTCTGTCCGCCCCCGCGGCCTCTTTGGACGGCAGTGGAGCCTGACGCATGCTAACACTCGCATGACTCTTTGTTCCTGTAGTATAGAGGGATGCTTTTATAGTGTGCTGTTTAAAGTAGTGTGCTACTGATGTCTCTCGGCCCATAACTCTCTCTCCTGTAAACATGTCAAACCCTCACAAGGCCGCCGCACACGTGCTCTTAGCAGACAATTTGAGGCAGATACATCAGGACAAATGATGTTGGTTTTGCACTTCTGTTCTGTACTCCCCCTGTACGCCTC
Organism: Moxostoma hubbsi; assembly: GCA_032164185.1. Taxonomy (NCBI): domain Eukaryota; kingdom Metazoa; phylum Chordata; class Actinopteri; order Cypriniformes; family Catostomidae; genus Moxostoma; species Moxostoma hubbsi. The sequence continues at coordinate 772,939 of JAVLUX010000195.1, read as the reverse complement.
GGCTTGGCACTCCAAACACAAAATCTGTCTTGTTTTATGAGCTTCAACTCTTAAGGGTCATCGGTGCATCCTTTTACTTTAGATTTTACCTTTTCTCTCTCTCGGTGTCATCATCTGATGTTAGTTCAGCAATGGCAGATGGAAAGAATCCAGCTGGATATGTTATACATTTAGAGGTTGATTTGATTCTGGATTGTGTCGATACTAAAAACGGATGTGTATGTGACGTGAAGGAGGGCATAGCTGGCGCTGAACCAGCTGGTGAGCGAGATAAGGGGCAGTCGGAGACACCGGTTCGAGAGAGATGTTGAGGACCAGGCGACAGCGCATCTGGGAGCCAGCGAGCGCATCTCTCTCTCTCTCTGTGTGTCTCCGCTCGCCCTTTCCGTCTCCCTTTTGTCTCTCTTCCAGGTTCATAGGCGGCAGGGTGGACCACCGGCTGCCAGAATGACAGCGTCTCCCCTCCAGAGATTGGCGAGGGTGTTAGTCAGAACGGTGGCGCCCCGGCCCAAATCGGGCGGGGATGAGTGTGACGAGGAGTAGGGTGTGGCGCTGAATTGTCTGATCAGCGGGAGAGCGAGATAAGGGGTAGCTGGAGTCGCCAATTCGAGAGAGCGAGAGAGACGCAAGCGGCCTGTGTGTGTCTGTGGTGTGTGGGGGTGTGTGTGTGTGTCTGTCTGTGGGGTGTGTGTGTGTGTCTGTCTGTGGGGTGTGTGTGTGTGTGTCTGTCTGTGGGGTGTGTGTGTGTGTGTCTGTCTGTCTGGTGTGTGTGTGTGTGTGTGTGTGTGTGTGTCTGTCTGTCTGTCTGTCTGGTGTGTGTGTGTGTGTCTGTCTGGTGTGTGTGTGTGTCTGTCTGTCTGGTGTCTGTCTGTCTGGTCTGTGTGTGTGTGTGTGTGTGTGTGTGTGTCTGTCTGTCTGTCTGTCTGGTGTGTGTGTGTGTGTCTGTCTGGTGTGTGTGTGTGTGTGTCTGTCTGTGGTGTGGGTGTGTGGTGTGTGTGGGTGTGTGTGTCTGGTCTGTCTGTGGTGTGTGTGTCTGGTCTGTCTGTGGTGTGTGTGTCTGGTCTGTCTGTGGTGTGTGTCTGGTCTGTCTGTGGTGTGTGGATGTGTGTCTGTGGTGTGTGGATGTGTGTCTGTGGTGTGTGTCTGTCTGTGGTGTGTGGGTGTGTGGTGTGTGGGTGTGTGTGTGTGTGTGTGTGTCTGTCTGGTGTGTGTGTGTGTGTCTCTGTCTGGTGTGTGTGTGTGTGTCTCTGTCTGGTGTGTGTGTGTCTCTGTCTGGTGTGTGTGTGTGTGTGTCTGTCTGTCTGGTGTGTGTGTGTGTGTCTGTCTGTCTGGTGTGTGTGTGTGTCTGTCTGTCTGTGGTGAGTGTGTGTCTGTCTGTGGTGAGTGTGTGTCTGTCTGTGGTGAGTGTGTGTCTGTCTGTGGTGAGTGTGTGTCTGTCTGTCTGTGGTGGGTGTGTGTGTGTGTGTCTGTCTGTCTGTGGTGGGTGTGTGTGTGTGTGTCTGTCTGTCTGTGGTGTGTGTGTGTGTGTCTGGTCTGTCTGTGGTGTGTGGATGTGTGTCTGTCTGATGTGTGTGTGTCTGTCTGTCTGGTCTGTCTGTGTTGTGTGGATGTGTGTGTCTGTGTTGTGTGTGTCTGTGGTGTGTGTTCTGTCTGTGATGTGTGTGTTTGTGGTGTCTGGTGCGTGTGTTTGTGGTGTCTGGTGCGTGTGTCTGTGGTGCGTGTGTCTGTGGTGCGTGTGTCTGTGGTGCGTGTGTCTGTGGTGCGTGTGTGTGGTGTCTGTGTGTTTGTGGTGCGTGTGTCTGTCTGTGGTGTGTGTGTGTTTGTGTGTGTTTGTGGTGTCTGTGTGTTTGTGGTGCGTGTGTCTGTCTGTGGTGTGTGTGTGTTTGTGGTGCGTGTGTCTGTCTGTGGTGTGTGTGTGTTTGTGTGTGTTTGTGGTGTCTGTCTGTGGCGTGTGCGTGTGTCTGTCTGTGGTGTGTGTGTGTTTGTGTGTGTTTGTGGTGTCTGTCTGTGGCGTGTGCGTGTGTCTGTCTGTGGTGTGTGCGTGTGTGTCTGTGGTGGGTGGGTGTGTGTGTGTTTGTTTGTTGTTTTAAGTTCATTTATATCATTAAATTTGTTGACCGTTCTGCCGCTTTGTGCCACCTCCTTGCCCGTCCTTTACCCGTTACAGTGGAATAGGCCGATAACCATTCAAATGTATTTATTCATTGTTAAAATGTTTCTTGGTCTTTTCTTACAATGACTGGCACAAAAAATAGAGGCTTCAAGAGTCCAAAATGAATAATATCCCAGAAGCACATGTGACTCCAGCTCCCACAGGATCCCTCGGGATACGAGGAACAGAGAAACGAATAGAATAATATTAGCGTGGATGCCTTTGAATTTATTGCACTTATAGATCATGATAAATGTTTCTGAGAAACATCCGTCCCAAATGTTTGCACTTGAATTTTCCGTCACTAACTCAAAGTAACCTGCTAGTGCTTTCTCTTATGAGCTCACACGATCACCTCATCAGGACATGTTCGTTAGACACCGCTCTCTGCTCTGACTCCCCTTCACCCAAAACATAGCCAAGTATGGTGTTGCGCTTTTATCCACTGCTCACAGGTCAGTGAAATGCAGCCGCTGGCATGCGTCCCGCACACAAACACACGACCCGTTGTGGAGGAAGAGCAGTGAGGGTGACCGCGGAGACGTATGAAAACAAATCCTTTTAAACTATTGTTAATCATCTGGTCTCAGATGGCGTGAAGCTCCAGAGGAAGTGAGCGTGAAGTGAGCGTGTCTGATTTTAATAACTTCCGAGTGCTCGTGTAAGCGCTGCATGAAGAACCTGTCAAGACCCATCTCCTGTCCTGTCAGCGGAGAGGCCTGCCAAGTCTAGATATGACTTGATCAATCTAACTATGGCAATGGACTGGCTAATTCAGGTTTATTGGCGTGTCCAGTCATGTAATATTAATATTGAACTAGATGGGTACATTTCCTGAAGAAAATGTGAGTGGTGCATGCCGTGGCAAAACTCGTCAAATAGCATTTTTTTAACTTGTTGCTAAGCACTAAAATAATGGTCATAGAATGTTGCTAACATGTGTTTTTCATGATGGTAGCATGTAGGTGTAATGTTTGTGTTAGCATGATGCTAGCATATTTTTAGAATGTTTTAGCACTTCGTTAGGTGATGTTAGCATGATGCTAGCACATTTTTAGCATGTTTTAGCACTTTGCTAGGTGATGCTAACGTGTTAATATGATACTAGCATGTTTGTAGCATTTTTTAACACTTCGCTAGGCGATGCCAGCATGTATTAACATGAAGCTAACACGTTTTTAGCATGTTTTAACACTTCGCTAGGCGATGCCAAAATGTGTTCGCATGATGCAATGTTAAGTCAATGGGACTTTTTTGGCCGCTTTTTCGTCCGCTGTGCGAACATCGTACACCTGATCGCTTAGAAAAGATATAGCACACCTCTCCTCAATGAGCAGCACGATTTGATGTACATGGGGTAACCAAATTGTCCCGGTTGCTAGGGAGGGTAGAGTCACATGGGGTAACCAAATGTCCCGGTTGCTAGGGAGGGTAGAGTCACAACGGGTAACCAAATTGGCCCGGTTGCTAGGGAGGGTAGAGTCACATAGGGTAACCAAATTGGCCCGGTTGCTAGGGAGGGTAGAGTCACATGGGGTAACCAAATTGGGCCGGTTGCTAGGGAGGGTAGAGTCACATGGGGTAACCAAATTGTCCCGGTTGCTAGGGAGGGTAGAGTCACATGGGGTAACCAAATTGTCCCGGTTGCTAGGGAGGGTGGAGTCACATGGGGTAACCAAATTGGCCCGGTTGCTAGGGAGGGTAGAGTCACATGGGGTAACCAAATTGGCCCGGTTGCTAGGGAGGGTAGAGTCACAACGGGTAACCAAATTGGCCCGGTTGCTAGGGAGGGTAGAGTCACATGGGGTAACCAAATTGGGCCGGTTGCTAGGGAGGGTAGAGTCACATGGGGTAACCAAATTGTCCCGGTTGCTAGGGAGGGTAGAGTCACATGGGGTAACCAAATTGTCCCGGTTGCTAGGGAGGGTAGAGTCACATGGGGTAACCAAATTGTCCCGGTTGCTAGGGAGGGTGGAGTCACATGGGGTAACCAAATTGTCCCGGTTGCTAGGGAGGGTAGAGTCACATGGGGTAACCTCCTCGTGGTGGTGATTAGTGGTTCTCTCAATGGGGCGTGTGGTGAGTTGTGTGTGGATCGTGGAGAGTAGCATGAGTCTCCACATACTGTGAGTCTCCGCGGTGTCGTGCACAACGAGTCACGTGATCAGATGCGCCGATTGACGTCTCAGACGCGGAGGCAACTGAGACTCATCCTCCACCACCCGGATTGAGGCGGGTAACCGCGCCACCATGAGGACCAAATAAGTAGCGGGAATTGGGCGTTACAAATTGGATATTTAATAATAATAATAATAATAATAATAATAATAATTAGTATTTTTAAAAAGTGTCCCTGATTGAAAAATCACCCGTAATTGTATTTCACTCGTGTGACTGTGTGTGTTTGATCAGGTTGAAGGCAGCAGAGGAGTGTTTCAGACAGGTGAAGGAGAAAGCCACATACAGCGTCAAACCCAAACACGCTTCAGGAATCGTAAGTACATCTGCCGCAGCTCTTGTGCAATACTATTAAACCATTTCAAGGATTTATTTGCATACATTTAACATCATCTGTGTTTGTGTCTCTCAGAAAGCAAAGTTGGGAATGAAGATATGACGTCTGTGATTCCACTCAGTTTGGACCGAGCGTTTGACATCTTTAAATCACACACACACACACACACACACACACACACACACAGTGTAAACGGACACAGGAAGTGCCCTCTGAATTTGATGTCATACCCTGTGAGGTGGTGGCGGTGTGGTAGAGCCTTACGGGGGCATGAAATCTGTGTCGTTACATTCCAAAATGTCCCATCGCTCTGGAGCCATAAACGCCGCAGGAGTCGACACGTACTGGAGCACTTAAGCAATATTATAAAAAAAGTGAAAAAGATCAACGGAGAGATGGAGAGAGAGAGCCGAGACGCTTGTACATCTTCATTTTAAACATCTGTTCACCGTTTCCACCGACAGAAACGAGCTTTTATTAATGAACGGAGCGTTTAGTCCTTCAGTTTAACACATTCAAAGCACATCAAAGAGTGAAAGACACTCCAGGACCTGAAAGAGACACTGCAGAATGTACATTGTGATGCAGAACAATCAGCCAGTGTCGGTTCCCGTGACAGGGTGAGTTCTGGGGGGTCAGAGGTCATTCAGGAAGCTGAAGTCTGTGCGTTGTGAAATTATGCAAGATTTCTTTCCCTTGTGTTGCTGCATCAGAACACTCGATGTATCTAAAGAGGATGTTTTTTTTAATTTAATGTAAATGTTATTAACATGTTTGCGTAGCGTTGTTTGTTTTTAGCATGTCCGTGTTGGCGGTGTGGATCGTGCTCGATGCGGGATGGATGTTTGCTCTTCGTGTACATGAACTGTTTGTATCTTTCATCGTTTTTGGGATCTGTGTAATTTATGTAAAATAAAGGGATTCATAAAATCACTCGTTTTATTGTTTGACGTGATTCGAGTGTTTTAATTGAACGCACTCGCCATGGTGCACGGGTGAGCTGCGGGTTCACGTTTTCACGTTGGATGATTAATCCGGTTCCTGAAAGTGGGTTTCGGCCAAATCCCAGAGTCCTTCCCCGTGATGGCACGTGCTGAACGTGCCGTGAACGAGCTCGCCGGAAAAACGAATCCAAGATGGCGGATGAAGCGAGAGACATTTTGGTTATAAATATACTTATCCAATAAATACATCAAAATATTTAAATAATAGAAAGCTGACTGTTTTACCCCAAATATGTGTGTGTGTGTGTGCGCCATGTATATTTATGCTCATGATTGCATTGGAGGAGCGCTATTTGATTGATCGCACGCATCCGCTCCCAATCAAGCGGCCATCTTGGTTCCGGAAGGATTACGTAAGAGTTGTGCGTCATGAACCAAAACAGCCACCTGCGAGGTGAATCACAACATTACAAACTTTGATTTGAAGCAAAGAAGTGTTAAAAAATCGTACCAAGATGCAAGACTGTACTTAACATGTTTAATGAGGGAATGAACTACAATCCCATGATGCATTGTGAATGCCGTAATGGAATTTTAAAATGCTGGAAAGAGAAAACCGTTGATGATCAAGTATAGAAACACGTGCACAATTCAGATGTGTACAAATATTGGAGTAGTTTGAGAGTGTAGGGAGAGCGACTCTGATTGGTGGATCTCTCATCAGGATTATGGGAAATGTAGTTCTTCACCAGGAATTCCACTTATGTATTTTTAGAAGTTGAAATGAAGCAGACTGATGGCTTCAACGGAAGCATACACCATAGATGAACAACCTCCGAGCTCATGGCTGATCCGTCTTTAAAGATTTATAAGTTAGCGCTCAAAATCAGTTCGCCAATGGAGAAAATCAATGTTTTTTTTGTTTTTTTTTTTGGTAATGGCGGAATCGGACTCTTGCGCTCTTCACACTGATGATGATACTAGTGATCGACGGATACATCGGCCAGAACGATGAATCATCCGATGCTTGTTTTGGGATTCAGTTGCTCAATTAACAAATAATGTCCGATCCAAAATGTATTGAAAGACGTATAGACATGTAAACAATGCGAATGTTGGACGTGTTTCGTGAGCGTACGTCTCCTTTGCTGTAAATATTTGCATTATGCATCATGGACTGAATATATAGTTTATATGCATTCTCAATAATAAAGATATCCCTAAAAATATCAAATTAAATAGCCAAAATCTCTCTCCTGCACACATGCACGCACTGATTGGGCACAACTGGGCTAAACGTCGCCTCATGCCAAGTATTTAATTTTAATTATGTTTTATTTACAGTCAAAACGCGGCAGCATCAAATCTGTATTAATGCAACATATCTAAGAATAATACCGTGAAGAAGCAACTAACAGAAATGGCTGTTTTTTTTCCTTGCATCTGGAATAATGTTGTAATACAGTTGCCAAAAAATGTTTGCGTTATGTCACGGAAGGCTAGCACGTCTACCAATGTGTGACGCAGCGGTTTCCGTCCGAATCAAAGATGCTAATCGGCATGTTTTGCTAACAAGAGGCTCGTATGTTGGGCAACAGGAAGTGGTGAAATGCAGAACATTTACTGTGGTTTTTAAACCACTTTGGCATCATGAAAATGATCAAATAAACGGAATTAGCCGGTTAGCAACACCTAAAAATAACGTTTTCATTCTAGAGCAATCGGAAGGGACTTTGTTTCCGTTTTCGGCGACAATATTTCGTCCTGCACAATATTTCAATCAGTTCGCCAATGGAGGACGGATACGTCGGCCAGACCGATGAATCATCCGATGCTTGTTTTGGGATTGTTCAGTTGCTCAATTAAACATTTATTTCACTCCCAAAATCTATTGAAAGCCGCATCAATATGTAAACAATCCCTAAAATGGTTCGAGAACGTTTATGCATTACTCTGTCGGCCATCTTGGTTTCTAGACATCAACATCACCCAATGAAAACCCCATATTGGTCCACCATTATCACCAGTTCCCCAGCTTCCCCTCCCATTAACAAGAGACGCAGACTCTACTTGAAATAGTTTTAATATAGACTTCTTTCTCTAGATATATACATGTACCATAGTTCTATAGAATCTCTATACTCAGTCTAACATGTGTAACTATACAATCATTTAAACATCACGCAAGCAGATGCTCCGCTTGCGTCAAGTCCGTTTCATTTCAATGTTTCACGCAGGTTTAAGTTCGAGGAATCAGTAAGACAGTCCGGGTTCCAGACAGCAACGGTTTTTGTACAATCGCTGTCTTGACGGCATCCACGGGCCGCCTCCGGTTTGGAACTGCGTACAGAAGTGCGAAAAATGTCCTGGCGTCTTGCTGTCGTCTCATTGTTTTCCAGACTCAGCGACGCTCACGGACATGCAGCGGCACTGTTTTACTCGCTGGATCTTGCGGTAACAGACAGACGGTTGCAGGTCTGGACAGTCGAGCTCCACCGTTAGCGTGGTGAAGCGGTGCGGCCTGCAGAACGCGCACGACTGAAATGACTCCTGCTCTTTCTTGACGTGCCGCGGGATGTAGAACGAGTTGCACTGGCCGTAGCAGAAGCGGTTGATGACCGTGCGACTCTTGCAGCCCTCCTGACTGACCGTCTGTCGCAGCGGTTGAGTTTTACACCAGTCGCTCTTCAGGTACTTCCTCTCCGTCACCACCAGAGCTTCCTGGCTGGAGGCCAGCACTTCCTGTTTGCGAGCGCCGCGGTCCGAGGTGTTTGCGTTGGGTTTGAAAGGTGAGGGGATGGAGCCCTGCGGGCGGTTCTTGCGGCTGTCGCACACGGCGCACAGCGCGCCCGCGATCAGCAGCCAAAGTGCAACATTACAGCTCATCCTGCAACAGAGAGAAAGAGATTTGTAGCATTTATAGACTGAAATCATCCCGCAGATTAAACGTCCCGCAGGCACAACATTCCGATGACTTTGGTGTACGGCTCACATTTGATCATTGCTTTAAAAGTTTCAAATGACAACGCAATGTCCCTAATTTTACAGCTTCGTTGCCATGACTACGCAGTGTCCCTAATTTTACAGCTTCGTTGCCATGACGACGCAGTGTCCCTAATTTTACAGCTTCGTTGCCATGACTACGCAATGTCCCTAATTTTACAGCTTCGTTGCCATGAACACGCAATGTCCCTAATTTTACAGCTTCGTTGCCATGACTACGCAATGTCCCTAATTTTACAGCTTCGTTGCCATGACGTCGTAATGTCCATAATTTTACAGCTTCGTTACCATGACTACGCAATGTCCCTAATTTTACAGCTTCGTTGCCATGACTACGCAATGTCCCTAATTTTACAGCTTCGTTGCCATGACGATGCAATGTCCCTAATTTTACAGCTTCGTTGCCATGACGTCGCAATGTCCCTAATTTTACAGCTTCGTTGCCATGACGTCGTAATGTCCCTAATTTTACACCTTCGTTGCCATGACTACGCAATGTCCCTAATTTTACACCTTCGTTGCCATGATTACGCAATGTCCACAATTTTACAACTTCGTTGCCATGACGACGTAATGCAGTAAACTCACAAACGACCATAAAAGCGTTTTAAACGTCTTTATAGCTTAAGTTTTAACATAAGAATGAATGCAAGTGCATTTACAAAATTATAAACTTCATATTTCTGTCTTTTAAACCTCCAAAAATTGTCCCCATTGACTTCCATTGGAAGTGTCACACTGGAACACACATTTAGAGTCTTAATGAATTATTCATTTCAAGTTCAGAAGCCTGTTTGAAACAATGAATTATCATGAACTAACAATACAAAGCATGTATTCATCTGTTAATGCCATATTAATAGTGCATTCATTGATGTGAACATAACTTCATCATTATGCTGTGGATTATCGCTTTTGAAGTGTTTCATTAGAATCGTGCTCATTGCACAAACCTAATGCGATCACATCTAGTCATGACACGGATCTGAACGCTTGTGACGTTTCGACAGCCTAACACCAACTCTAAACCTCGACACACACACACACGCACACACACACACGTGTTTCCCCGCGCGAGTCCTCACAGGCACCATCATAAGCGCATTAAAGCCTCTTAAAACGGTTCATTCTTTAAAGGGGGGGCTGTATGTGCGTGTCCACCTCCTTGACCCTTAAACACCTGCGCTTTCCCCGCTTTAGGATCTGAAGTTGGTCCTTGATGAACTGATCTTGGAGCAGTTTGTGTGTGTCAGTAAAACCCCTCTGATGAACAGTACAAGTGTTAGTTTGTAACCTTTTAACCAATCATAAGGAACCATCAATGCAACCAATGACCTTGACCAACATCAGTCCTGATCAGAACTACCAAATATTCATTTGCAGGATTTTAACCCTTTAAATGCCCGTTTGTTTACATGATGCCGCTGTTGTTTTTTATGAATAATTTTCTGTATACTAAATGCTGAGGGGAATTTGTATTTTTTATTTTATTTGAAATGATCACAGTCTGGGATATGTCAATGATTAGCAACAACATTTTGATGCATTATTATTTTTTGTGAAGTGTCACGCGGGACATTAGAGGACAACAATTTCCAGTTCATTATTAAATGCCACTGTTGTTTTTTTACACACACTCGCACGCTCGCATTCGCTCGCACACATTCTCGCACGCGCACATTTGCTCGCGCACATTCTCGCACGCGCACATTCGCTCGCACGCATTCTCGCATGCGCACACCCACACGCACACATTCTCACAATCGTGCGCACACACGCACATTCACACACTCGTGCGCGCACATTCTCACAATCGTGCGCGCACACGCACACATTCTCACAAACGTGCGCACACACTCGCACGCGCGCACACATTCTCACAATCGTGCGCACACGCACACATTCACACAATCGTGCGCACACGCACATTCACACACTCGTGCGCACACGCACATTCACACACTCGTGCGCACACTCGCACGCACACATTCACACATACACTCGCGCGCACGCACACATTCACACATACACTCGCGCGCACGCACGCACACACGCGCACATTCACACACTCGCACGCACGCGCACATTCTCACACTCGCGCGCGCACATTCTCACACTCGCGCGCGCACATTCACACACTCGCGCGCGCACATTCACACACTCGCACGCGCACATTCACACACTCGCACGCGCACATTCACACACTCGCACGCACTCTCTCACACTCGCACGCACACATTCACACAATCGTGCGCACTCGCACGCACATTCGCACACTCGTGCGCGCACACTCGCACGCTCACATTCACACACTCGCGTGCGCACACACTCACTTGCGCGCACACACTCGCACACATTCACGCACAAGTGTGTGAGTGCGACTGTGTGCGCGCGCGAGTGTGTGAATGTGTGTGTGTGTGTGTGTGTGTGTGTGTGTGTGTGCGCGCGCGCGAGTGTGTGTGTGAATGTGAGCACACTCACGCACATTCACACACTCCGCAACTGTATTATTAATGAAATTAAAAATTGGTATGCTTCTTGTAGGGGCCAAATGCTAACATATCCTATAATATGACTCAGACAAATAAAAAAACATGGCTGCCAGCAGCCAATCATCTTTTAGCAAAATGGCAGTATAAATGGTGTGTAAATGATCCAACGTTATCTGCTATTGTGAACTACATCTAGGACTCCCTAGGTCAATAATTATCAATAAACGTTGAACTTTTAGTTATTTAGGGGTTGCATTTATCATGTGGGTTTGACCAAGTATATCCAAAAGCCTATAAATCCTAAAATAAATATTCAAATTTCTTAAAACAAAGTACATATACATTAATTTTTTGCGTGCGTTTGAAAGTTCTTAAAAGGCTTGAACCCGTTAATCGCTGCTTGCAGCAATATTTATGAATTGAAATTGAAAACATTTTGGAACGCAACAATGGACACAAATTAAGCTGAAGTATTGCGTTCATGTATTCATACTTGCGATGTGCGCGACAGCTACTCTAGTATAATCACATGACTTTTACGAAACTTTATGGTCGAATAAAAAGCGTCTTAAAATCATCAAAACATTTACAGCGCTGAAGAGACATGGCATGATCGGAGTCAGCACACACAAGCATTGGTTAGCATGCTAAACTATCATAGCAGATTCTGAGATGCAGTCTCGCATCCTTTTTCATGTCAACAGCGTTAACTTTTTTCAACAGTTGCATCTGGAGATGATTTTGAGACATTGTGCAAATCGTACAAACTTTTAAGGGATAGTAGCACCAAAATCGTAAGTAATAATCCGAGATGATGGCCACTGTAATGGAGTTTTAATGTATGGTGCACATTTGCAAAAAATGTGTTTCTAGGCCAAACAGCTCAAAAGGAGCGCAAAATAAAAGTGAATTTTTTTGAACTGGTGGTGGTGCTATGGAGTTTGTCCTGGGGGTCCCAAAATTGCTATGAGGTCTATTCATACCCACCCTTAATAGTGTGCCAAATTTCAGCATTTTCCTATGTATTGTTCATAGGTCTGCCGTAGACTTCACTGGTGGAATATTATTAATAAGTATTCCGGGGGTCTGTGTATCTCAGCGAGTATTAACACTGACTGTCACACCTAGAGTCACAAGTTTGAATCCAGGGCGTGCTCAGTGACTCCAGCCAGGTCTCCTTAGCAACCAAATTGGCCTGGTTGCTAGGGAAGGTGGAGTCACATGGGGTAACCAAATTGGCCCGGTTGCTAGGGAGGGAAGAGTCACATGGGTTAACCAAATTGGCCCGGTTGCTAGGGAGGGTGGAGTCACATGGGGTAACCAAATTGGCCCGGTTGCTAGGGAGGGAAGAGTCACATGAGTTAACCAAATTGGCCCGGTTGCTAGGGAGGGTAGAGTCACATGGGTTAACCAAATTGGCCCGGTTGCTAGGGAGGGTAGAGTCACATGGGTTAACCAAATTGGCCCGGCTGCTAGGGAGGGTAGAGTCACATGGGGTAACCAAATTGGCCCAGTAATCGTGGGGTTTTCACTACAAACACTCCATCACCTTTACTTTTGTATCTGCATATTGGAACAGACAACAGAAGGATCTAAGAGGTTGTACGCTTTCGTAAGGTATTAAAAGTTCTGCTAAATATTTTACCGCCAAATCATCTAATTTATAAATTAGTAACTAATGCAAAGATGCTAAAACTAGAGTAATGATTAAAAGACCAACTATTGTTGGCCATTCAGTTCTTTTATGCTATACAAGCTTGAGAGTTTTTCATCCTCAAGTTTCACGTTGTTTCCTCTGAAGACAGGAAGTCACAGATTAGCTTTAATTTGTCACGTTGTCTGCAGACAGCACGACTGCGACGGCAGCTACGAATGATTACGGCTCTGGCTCGAGAGGAACCGATCTGTCAATCACCCCGGACATCTTTAGCACAGATGTGCCGTCCACGGAATGGAAAACAAATGTGAGTGATTCATTTCTATAAAAGAAATATTTACAAAGCGGCTCTTTCATGAAAGAATCCAGAGCTGCACTGAGAGCATCAAGGTTGAACGTTCGTTTTCCAGTTTTCATTTCAAATCTCTAGGAACAGCAGACGAGAGGAATTCTCCCATCAACACGAAGAGTTGTTGTTTGTGGTCAGGCACACTTCAGCTGTTTGTTCAAAGATGATTAATGCCAGTCGTTGCTTTAGCGTTCAGGAGTCGCGTCATAAATCTCTCATGACCCAGAAATGGTTCATTTAAAGGAGAACAAACTCTCGCCCATCATATACTCCTTCACTCTCCGTCACTGAATGTGTGTTTAGGAGGAGACGGCTGGAGGTCTGTCTCCGAGAGTCTCCCGAGTCTTGCTTTGGTATTTAACTGCTAAAGATCACAAAAGAGCTCCAGGAGCAGAACTTAAGTGAGCTTGTGATGTTTCAGAAGCATCAGAATGAGCTTTATTGCCAAGTATGCTTACAAACACAAGGAATTTGTCTTTGTGACAGACAATAAATGCAACCATATATACATACAAACATATATACAGCATCTCACAAAGTGAGTACACCCCTCACATTTTTGTAAATATTTGATTATATCTTTTCATGTGACAACACTGAAGGAATGACACTTTGCTACAATGTAAAGTAGTGAGTGTACAGCTTGTATAACAGTGTAAATTGGCTGTCCTCTCAAAATAGCTCAACACAGCCATTAATGTCTAAACCGCTGGCAACAAAAGTGAGCACACCCCCTAAGTGAAAATGTCCAAATTGGGCCCAATTAGCCATTTTCCCTCCCTCATGTGACTCGTTGGTGTTACAAGGTCTCAGGTGTGAACGGGGAGCAGGTGTGTTAAATTTGGTGTCATCACTCTCACAATACTGGTCACTGGAAGTTCAACATGGCACCTCATGGCAAAGAACACTCTGAGGATCTGAAAAAAAGAATTGTTGCTCTACATAAAGATGACCTAGGCTATAAGAAGATTGCCAAGACCCTGACACTGAGCTGCAGCACGGTGGCCAAGACCATACAGCGGTTTAACAGGACAGGTTCCACTCAGAACAGGCCTCACCTGGGTCGACCAAAGAAGTGGAGTGCACGTGCTCAGCGTCATATCCAGAGGTCGTCTTTGGGAAATAGGCGTATGAGTGCTGCCAGCATTGCTGCAGAGGTTGAAGGGGTGGGGGGTCAGCCTGGCAGTGCTCAGACCATACGCCGCACACTGCATCAAATTGGGCTGCATGGCTGTCGTCCCAGAAGGAAGCCTCTTCTAAAGATGATGCACAAGAAAGCCCGCAAACAGTTTGCTGAAGACAAGCAGACTAAGGACTTGGATTACTGGAACCATGTCCTGTGGTCTGATGAGACCAAGATAAACTTATTTGGATCAGATGTGCCCAAGCGTGTGTGGCGGCAACCAGGTGAGGATTGCAAAGACAAGTGTGTCTTGCCTACAGTCAAGCATGGTGGTGGGAGTGTCATGGTCTGGGTCTGCATGAGTGCTGTTGGCACTGGGGAGCTACAGTTCATTGAGGGAACCATGAATGCCAACATGTACTGTGACATACTGAAGCAGAGCATGATCCCTTCCCTTCGGAGACTGGGCCACAGGGCAGTATTCCAGCATGATAACGACCTCAAACACACCTCCAAGACAACCACTGCCTTGCTAAAGAAGCTGAGGGTGAAGGGGATGGACTGGCCAAGCATGTCTCTTTACCTAAACCCTATTGAGCATCTGTGGGGCATCCTCAAACAGAAGGTGGAGGAGCACAAGGTCTCTAACATCCACCAGCTCCGTGATGATGTCATGGAGGAGTGGAAGAGGACTCCAGTGGTAGCCTGTGAAGCTCTGGTGAACTCCATGCCCAAGAGGGTTAAAGCGGTGCTGGAAAATAATGGTGGCCGCACAAAATATTGACATTTTGGGCCCAATTTGGACATTTTCACTTAGGGGTGTACTCACTTTTGTTGCCAGCGGTTTAGACATTAATGGCTGTGTATTGAGTTATTTTGGGGACAGCAAATGTATACTGTTATACAAGCTGTACACTCACTACTTTACATCGTAGCAAAGTGTCATTTCTTCAGTGTCGTCACATGAAAAGAAAAAATGTGAGGGGTGTACTCACTTTTGAGATGCTGTACATATAGTGACATAAAAATAAGATACAACAGATGAAAGGGGAATATACATTAGAGCAATAATGTTGTTTGAATATTTTATATACAGTTATGTGCAGGTGATGAAATGTATTGAAGATAGATATAAGTAGGAATGGATGGATTGAATATTGCACATGGTTGTATTGACAAAAGTAAAGTATTTGGGGGCTGTTGCCTGAGGGGAAAAACTGTTCCTGTGTCTGATTGTTCTGGTGCTCTGTAGTGCCGGCCAGAGGGCAGCATTTAAAAAAAGGATGTGTGCTGGGTGAATCGGGTCCAGAGTGATTTTACCAGCCCTTATTGACACTCTAAATGTGTACATTTCTAGCAGGGTGGGTATTGGGCAACCAATAATCCTCTTTGCAGTCTTGACTGTCCTTTTGTAGTCTTCTGAACCAAACCAGACATTTATTAAAGTGCAGAGGACAGACTCAATGACTGCTGAGTAGAACTGGATTGGCAGCGCCTGTGGCAGTCAATGTGTGTCTCCCACTTCAGGTCCTGTGATATGGCAGTGCCCAGAAACCTGAATGACTCCACTGCTGCCACAGTACTGGTCAGAATGGTGGTGGGGGGGGTCAATGTTGGGGTGTTCCTCCTAAAGTCCACAATCATCTCCAGGCTGTTTTGAGCATGTTCAGCTCCAGGTTGTTTTGACTGCACCAGTGAGCCAGCTGTACATCCTCCCTTCTGATTGCAGACTCATTGGCATCTTGGATGAGGCTGATGGCAGTAGTGTCGTCTCCAAACTTCAGCAGCATGACAGAGGGGTCCTTGGTGATGCAGTCGTTTATAGGAAGAAGAGTAGTGGGGAGAGCACACATCCCTCGGGGGCTGAAAGCTGGTGATCCACTGACAGATAGAGGCAGGAACAGAGAGCTGGTGTGGAGAATAGCTGGGATGATGGTGTTAAATGCTGAACTGAAGTCCACAAATAGTCCACAAATAGGATCCTTGCATATGTCCCCGGTTTGTCCAGATGTTGCAGGATATGATGCAATCCCATATTGACTGCATCATCCACAGACCTGTTTGGCAAACTGCAGGGGATCCAGAATGGGTTCAGTGATGTCCTTCAGGTGGGCCAACACCAGTCTCTCAAATTACTTTGACCACAGACGTTAGGATGACGTGTCTGTAGTCGTTAAGCTCTTTGATTTGGGGTTTCTTTGGGACGGGGATAATTCTGGAGTGTTTGAAGCAGCAGGGAACTTCACACTGCTCCAATGATCTGTTGAAGATCTGTGTGAGGATGGAGGCCAGCTGGTCAGCACAGGACTTTAGAAAAGTGGGTGAAATACCACCTGGGTCATGTGCTTGTCTCGTCTTTTGTTTCTGGAAGACCTGGCACACATCTTCATAGATCTTAAGTGCAGGTAGAGTAGCAGGAAAGGTGAGGAGAGGGGTTGCAGGAGGTGTACATGTGTGATGCTTTAATAGCTCGATAAATTCCTGCAGTGTCCACTTAGCTGTTTAATACAAATAGAGTCACCAGATCCTCCTATTGTCCTGCAGTGTCCATTTGGGCGATTCTGTTTCTGACCCATTTAAAACATCAAATTTTACTGTATGTCTCAACAATAAGGATGGCCAGCTTGAGTGGTGTCAGTGTGAGTGTTTCGGGCCAGTTGACGAATGAACACTTGCAATTTTGGGACACACTGTTGTCGCTAAATGTTACATTTGTTGATCTTTTAAGCATTTTTATGCCTTGCAGATTTAAACATTTGGATTTCTGTTGTGTTGCTGCAAACTCTGATTTAAACTAATCACAAAGATGACATTATCTAGCTGGATTACACATTTATGTTGAAATTATGAATGATTTGTTATAGTTTTAGAAGAATGGTACCTACATCCCACCTCAGAATAAAAATTATGGAATTGTGACTTTCTCGCGAATGCAGATTTATAATTCACAATCTCATTGCAGTTTCACATCTCATAAATGCGACTTTCTTGCAGTTGTGACTATGTCTCATAATTGTGACTTGCTTGTAATTGCAACTTTGTTTCTTGCAATTGTGACTCATAAATGCGACTCTTGCAATTGTGACTTCTTTCAATTGTGGCTATCTCATAAATGCGACTATTTCTTGCAATTGTGACCCATCAATGCGACTGTTTCTTGCAATTGTCTATCTCATAATTGCAACTTTACATCTCATAATTGTGACTTTCTTGTTATTGCAACTTTGTTTCTTATAATTGTGATAAATCTCATAAATGCAACATTGTTTCTTGCAATTGTGACTTTACGTCTCATTAATGCTACTATCTTAATTGCGACTATCTCATAAATGCGATTTTGTTATTAATCTCAACTTTTATCTTGTAATCAGGGTTGGGGAGTAACGGAATACATGTAACTGGAGTATGTATTTAAAATACAAAATAAAAGTAACTTTATTCTAATTACTAATGATTTAAATTGTAACTGTAGTGGAATAAAGTTACTTTTATTTTGTACTTTAAATACGTAATCCTGTTACATGTATTGCAAAGTAATCTCTTCAGTATTGTCATTTGTTTCATTTAACATTTATCCATATAAATGATGTGATCAAAGAGCATTTGAACAGCGGTGAAACACTTTCTGATGATGTTACACTCATACGAGCAGACGGTGAAGTACGTTTGAAGTACGTTTGGAGCAGAAGAAATAGAAATCAACTTTGTGTAAATTGTCAGTTTTATGCTAAGCTAAAATGCTATTTCAAGCCATTTTACATTCACATCTTACCAGACACGCTCATATTTCTAGATCATAATTTCTGTTTTTCTATTTAAATTAAATAAACATTTTCTATTAAAATATAAATGTGGCATGAACGTATGTAGAAATGACATGATCAGTTATTACTCAATTCACAAAGAACATTTGATGACAGTAAATGTTTATTATCGTTGACAATCAGCCAATAGTGACACGCCTGGCCGATATAAATCCATCGTTTTAAGTGTTTGATTATAAAATGATAGTTCTGAAGATGTCTTTGATATAATGAGCATGTTGGCTCTAGTCTTGTGCTGTGATTGTGTGTTGTGTAATTTCAGGTGTTTGACTTGGATTTGATCAAAACAGAATCAATATGCTGATTATTAACCACTGAAATCCTCTTAACACGACAGTGCTGGTGTGAGCGGTCACCGACATGCAGAACACACTATTAATCAGATCAAACACTGCCTGCTATCAATATACACACACACACACACACACACACACACACAACTCGGCCACACACACACTCACTCACTCTTACACACACTCACTCTTACACACACTCACTCTTACACACACTCACTCTTACACTCACACACACACTCACTCTCTCTCTCACACACACACACTCACACTCTTACACACACACTCTCTCTCTTACACACACACACACACACACACTCTCTCTCACACACACACACTCTTACACACACACACACTCTCTTACACACACACTTACACACACACACTCTCTCTCTCTTACACACACACAAACACTCTTACACTCACTCACTCACTCTTACACACACTCACTCATAAACACTCAGAACTCTGCCTCACAAAACACACACACACACACACAGAACTCAGCCTCACTCACACTCACAGAACTCGGCCACACACACACTCACAGAACTCGGCCTCGCACACGCGCACACGGAGATCTCGGCCTCGCACACGCACGCACACGGAGATCGGCCTCGCACACGCACGCACACGGAGATCGGCCTCGCACACGCACGCACACAGAACTCGGCCTCGCACACGCACGCACACAGAACTCGGCCTCGCACACGCACGCACACAGAACTCGGCCTCGCACACGCACGCACACAGAACTCGGCCTCGCACACGCACGCACACAGAACTCGGCCTCGCACACACGGAGAACTCGGCCTCGCACACGCACACACACACACACACACACAGAACTCGGCCTCACACACGCACACACACACACACAGAACTCGGCCTCGCGCACACACACACACAGAACTCGGCCTCGCGCACACACACACACAGAACTCGGCCTCGCACACACACACAGAACTCGGCCTCACACGCGCACACACACACAACTCGGCCTCACACGCACACACACACACAACTCGGCCTCACACGCACACACACACACAACTCGGCCTCACACGCACACACACACACAACTCGGCCTCACACGCACACACACACACAACTCGGCCTCACACGCACACACACACACAACTCGGCCTCACACGCACACACACACACAACTCGGCCTCACACGCACACACACACACAACTCGGCCTCACACGCACACACACACACAACTCGGCCACACACGCGCACACACACACAACTCGGCCACACGCACACGCGCACACACACACAACTCGGCCACACGCACACGCGCACACACACACAACTCGGCCACACGCACACACACGCACACACAACTCGGCCTCACGCACACGCACACACACGCACACACAACTCGGCCTCACGCACACACACACACACGCACACACAACTCGGCCTCACGCACACACGCACACACAACTCGGCCTCACACACACACACACACAACTCGGCCTCACACACACACACACACAACTCGGCCTCACACACACACACACACAACTCGGCCTCACACACACACACACACACACACACAACTCGGCCTCACACACACACACACAGAACTCGGCCTCACACACACACACACACAGAACTCGGCCTCACACACACACACACAGAACTCGGCCTCACACACACACACACAGAACTCGGCCTCACACACACACACACAGAACTCGGCCTCACACACACACACACAGAACTCGGCCTCACACACACACACACAGAACTCGGCCTCACACACACACACAGAACTCGGCCTCACACACACACACACAGAACTCGGCCTCACACACACACACACACAGAACTCGGCCTCACACACACACACACACAGAACTCGGCCTCACACACACACACACAGAACTCGGCCTCACACACACACACACAGAACTCGGCCTCACACACACACACACAGAACTCGGCCTCACACACACACACACAGAACTCGGCCTCACACACACAGAACTCGGCCTCACACACACAGAACTCGGCCTCACACACACAGAACTCGGCCTCACACACACACACACACAGAACTCGGCCTCACACACACACACACACACAGAACTCGGCCTCACACACACGCACACACAGAACTCGGCCTCACACACTCGCAGAACTCGGCCTCACACACACACAGAACTCGGCCTCACACACACACAGAACTCGGCCTCACACACACACACGCACAACTCGGCCTCACACACACGCACACACACACACACACACACACAACTCGGCCTCACACACACACACAACTCGGCCTCACACACACACACACACAGAACTCGGCCTCACACACACACACACACAGAACTCGGACACACACACACACAGAACTCGGACACACACACACACAGAACTCGGACACACACACACACAGAACTCGGACACACACACACACAGAACTCGGCCACACACACACACAGAACTCGGCCACACACACACACACACAGAACTCGGCCACACACACACACACACAGAACTCGGCCACACACACACACACACACAGAACTCGGCCACACACACACACACACACAGAACTCGGCCACACACACACACACACACACACAGAACTCGGCCACACACAGAACTCGGCCACACACACACACACACACACACACAGAACTCGGCCACACACACACACACACACAGAACTCGGCCACACACACACACAGAACTCGGCCACACACACAACTCGGCCACACACCCACACACAACTCGGCCACACACCCACACACAACTCGGCCACAGACACACAACTCGGCCACACACACACACACACAGAACTCGGCCACACACACACACACAACTCGGCCTCACACACACACACAAACACACACACACTCACAGAACTCGGCCTCTCACACACACACACACACACACACACACACACAACTCGGCCTCTCACACACACACACACACACACACACAACACAGATCTCGGCCTCACACACACACACACACACACAAAGAACTCGGCCTCACACACACACAGAACTCGGCCTCACACACACACACAGAACTCGGCCTCACACACACACACACACACACACACATCTCCGCCTCACACACACACACAACTCGGCCTCACACACACACACAACTCGGCCACACACACACTCACTCACTCTTACACACACTCACTCTTACACACACTCACTCTTACACACACTCACTCTTACACTCACACACACACTCACTCTCTCTCTCACACACACACACTCACACTCTTACACACACACTCTCTCTCTTACACACACACACACACACACTCTCTCTCACACACACACACTCTTACACACACACACACTCTCTTACACACACACTTACACACACACACACTCTCTCTCTCTTACACACACACAAACACTCTTACACTCACTCACTCACTCTTACACACACTCACTCATAAACACTCAGAACTCTGCCTCACAAAACACACACACACACACACAGAACTCAGCCTCACTCACACTCACAGAACTCGGCCACACACACACTCACAGAACTCGGCCTCGCACACGCGCACACGGAGATCTCGGCCTCGCACACGCACGCACACGGAGATCGGCCTCGCACACGCACGCACACAGAACTCGGCCTCGCACACGCACGCACACAGAACTCGGCCTCGCACACGCACGCACACAGAACTCGGCCTCGCACACGCACGCACACAGAACTCGGCCTCGCACACGCACGCACACAGAACTCGGCCTCGCACACGCACGCACACAGAACTCGGCCTCGCACACGCACGCACACAGAACTCGGCCTCGCACACGCACACACACACACACAGAACTCGGCCTCACACACGCACACACACACACACAGAACTCGGCCTCGCGCACACACACACACAGAACTCGGCCTCACACGCGCACACACACACAGAACTCGGCCTCACACGCACACACACACAACTCGGCCTCACACGCGCACACACACACAACTCGGCCTCACACACACACACACACAACTCGGCCTCACACACACACACACACAACTCGGCCTCACACACACACACACACAACTCGGCCTCACACACACACACACAACTCGGCCTCACACACACACACACAACTCGGCCTCACACACACACACACAACTCGGCCTCACACACACACACACAACTCGGCCTCACACACACACACAACTCGGCCTCACACACACACACACAACTCGGCCTCACACACACAGAACTCGGCCTCACACACACAGAACTCGGCCTCACACACACACAGAACTCGGCCTCACACACACACACACAGAACTCGGCCTCACACACACACACACAGAACTCGGCCTCACACACACACACAGAACTCGGCCTCACACACACAGAACTCGGCCTCACACACACAGAACTCGGCCTCACACACACAGAACTCGGCCTCACACACACAGAACTCGGCCTCACACACACAGAACTCGGCCTCACACACACAGAACTCGGCCTCACACACACAGAACTCGGCCTCACACACACAGAACTCGGCCTCACACACACACACACACAGAACTCGGCCTCACACACACACAGAACTCGGCCTCACACACACACAGAACTCGGCCTCACACACACACAGAACTCGGCCTC
This sequence comes from Moxostoma hubbsi, assembly GCA_032164185.1. Taxonomy (NCBI): domain Eukaryota; kingdom Metazoa; phylum Chordata; class Actinopteri; order Cypriniformes; family Catostomidae; genus Moxostoma; species Moxostoma hubbsi. Next base: position 749,944 of record JAVLUX010000195.1, on the reverse strand, counting down.
ACACACACACAGAACTCGGCCTCACACACACACAGAACTCGGCCTCACACACACACAGAACTCGGCCTCACACACACACACACACAGAACTCGGCCTCACACACACACAGAACTCGGCCTCACACACACACACACAGAACTCGGCCTCACACACACACACACACAGAACTCGGCCTCACACACACACAGAACTCGGCCTCACACACACACAGAACTCGGCCTCACACACACACAGAACTCGGCCTCACACACTCGCACACACAGAACTCGGCCTCACACACTCGCACACACAGAACTCGGCCTCGCACACACACACACACAGAACTCGGCCGCACACACACACACACAGAACTTGGCCACACACACATACACACACACACAGAACTCGGCCTCACACACACACAGAACTCGGCCTCACACACTCACAGAATTCGGCCACACACACACACACACACACAGAACTCGGCCTCACACACACACACACACACACACACAGAACTCGGCCACACACACACACACACACACACAGAACTCGGCCACACACACACACACACACACACACAGAACTCGGCCACACACACACACACACACAGAACTCGGCCTCACACACACAGAACTCGGCCTCACACACACAGAACTCGGCCTCACACACACAGAACTCGGCCTCACACACACAGAACTCGGCCTCACACACACAGAACTCGGCCTCACACACACAGAACTCGGCCTCACACACACAGAACTCGGCCTCACACACACAGAACTCGGCCTCACACACACACACACACAGAACTCGGCCTCACACACACACAGAACTCGGCCTCACACACACACAGAACTCGGCCTCACACACACACAGAACTCGGCCTCACACACACACAGAACTCGGCCTCACACACACACAGAACTCGGCCTCACACACACACACACACAGAACTCGGCCTCACACACACACAGAACTCGGCCTCACACACACACACACAGAACTCGGCCTCACACACACACACACACAGAACTCGGCCTCACACACACACAGAACTCGGCCTCACACACACACAGAACTCGGCCTCACACACACACAGAACTCGGCCTCACACACTCGCACACACAGAACTCGGCCTCACACACTCGCACACACAGAACTCGGCCTCGCACACACACACACACAGAACTCGGCCGCACACACACACACACAGAACTTGGCCACACACACATACACACACACACAGAACTCGGCCTCACACACACACAGAACTCGGCCTCACACACTCACAGAATTCGGCCACACACACACACACACACACAGAACTCGGCCTCACACACACACACACACACACACACAGAACTCGGCCACACACACACACACACACACACAGAACTCGGCCACACACACACACACACACACACACAGAACTCGGCCACACACACACACACACACAGAACTCGGCCTCACACACACACACAGAACTCGGCCTCACACACACACACAGAACTCGGCCTCGCACACACTCACAGAACTCGGCCTCGCACACACACACACACACAGAACTCGGCCACACACACACACACACAGAACTCGGCCTCGCACACACTCACAGAACTCGGCCTCGCACACACACACACACAGAACTCGGCCACACACACACACACACACAGAACTCGGCCACACACACACACACACACACAGAACTCGGCCACACACACACACACACACACAGAACTCGGTCACACACACACACACAGAACTCGGCCACACACACACACACACACACACACAGACAGAACTCGGCCACACACACACACAGATAGAACTCGGCCACACACACAGAACTCGGCGTCACACACAGAACTCGGCGTCACACACATACACAGAACTCGGCCTCACACACACACACACACAGAACTCGGCCTCACACACACACACACACACACACACACACACACACACAGAACTCGGCCTCACACACACACACACAGAACTCGGCCTCACACACACACAGAACTCGGCCTCACACACACACAGAACTCGGCCTCACACACACACACACAGAACTCGGCGTCTCACACACACACACACACACAGAACTCGGCCTCACACACACACACACACAGAACTCGGCCACACACACACACACACAAACACAGACCTCGGTCACACACACACACACACAGACCTCGGGCTCACACACACACACACACACACACAGAACTCGGCCTCACACACACACACAGAACTCGGCCTCACACACACACACACACACACACACACACACAGACAGAACTCGGCCTCACACACACACACACAGAACTCGGCCTCACACACACACACACAGAACTCTGCGTCTCACACACAGAACTCGGCCTCACACACACACACACACACACACACAAACACACTCACAGATCTCGGCCTCACACACACACACACACACAAACACACTCACAGATCTCGGCCTCACACACACACACAGAACTCGGCCTCACACACACACAGAACTCGGCCTCACACACACACACAGAACTCGGCCTCACACACACACACAGAACTCGGCCTCACACACACACACAGAACTCGGCCTCACACACACACACACACAGAACTCGGCGTCACACACACACACAGAACTCGGCGTCACACACACACACAGAACTCGACCTCACACACACACACAGAACTCGGCCTCACACACACACACAGAACTCAGCCACACACACACACACACACACACAACTCGGCCTCACACACACACACAGAACTCGGCCACACACACACACACACACACAAACACACACTCACAGAACTCGGCCTCACACACACACACAACTCGGCCTCACACACACACAGAACTCGGCCTCACACACACACAGAACTCGGCCTCACACACACACACACACACAGAACTCGGCCTCACACACACACACACAGAACTCGGCCTCACACACACACAGAACTCGGCCTCACACACTCACAGAATTCGGCCACACACACACACACACACACAGAACTCGGCCTCACACACACACACACACACACACAGAACTCGGCCTCACACACACACACACAACTCGGCCTCACACACACAGAACTCGGCCTCACACACACACACACAACTCGGCCTCGCACACACTCACAGAACTCGGCCTCGCACACACACACACACAGAACTCGGCCGCACACACACACACACAGAACTTGGCCACACACACATACACACACACACAGAACTCGGCCTCACACACACACAGAACTCGGCCTCACACACTCACAGAATTCGGCCACACACACACACACACACAGAACTCGGCCTCACACACACACACACACACACACACAGAACTTGGCCACACACACACACACACACACAGAACTCGGCCACACACACACACACACACACACAGAACTCGGCCTCACACACACACACACACAACTCGGCCTCACACACACACACAGAACTCGGCCTCGCACACACACACAGAACTCGGCCTCGCACACACACACACACACAGAACTCGGCCACACACACACACACACAGAACTTGGCCTCGCACACACTCACAGAACTCGGCCTCGCACACACACACACACAGAACTCGGCCACACACACACACACACACAGAACTCGGCCACACACACACACACACACACAGAACTCGGCCACACACACACACACACACACAGAACTCGGTCACACACACACACACAGAACTCGGCCACACACACACACACACACACACAGACAGAACTCGGCCACACACACACAGATAGAACTCGGCCACACACACAGAACTCGGCGTCACACACAGAACTCGGCGTCACACACATACACAGAACTCGGCCTCACACACACACACACACAGAACTCGGCCTCACACACACACACACACACACACAGAACTCGGCCTCACACACACACACACACACACAGAACTCGGCCTCACACACACACACACAGAACTCGGCCTCACACACACACACACAGAACTCGGCCTCACACACACAGAACTCGGCGTCTCACACACACACACACACACACACACAGAACTCGGCCTCACACACACACACACACAGAACTCGGCCACACACACACACACACAAACACAGACCTCGGTCACACACACACACACACAGACCTCGGGCTCACACACACACACACACACACACACACAGACCTCGGGCTCACACACACACACACAGAACTCGGCGTCACACACACACAGAACTCGGCGTCACACACACACACACAGAACTCGGCGTCACACACACACACAGAACTCGGCCTCACACACACACAGAACTCGGCCTCACACACACACAGAACTCGGCCTCACACACACACAGAACTCGGCCTCACACACACACACACAGAACTCGGCGTCACACACACAGAACTCGGCCTCACACACACACACACACACAGAACTCGGCCTCACACACACACACACACACAGAAATCGGCCACACACACACACACAAACACAGACCTCGGACACACACACACACACAAACACAGACCTCGGGCTCACACACACACACACAGAACTCGGCGTCACACACAGACCTCGGACACACACACACACACAAACACAGACCTCGGGCTCACACACACACACACAGAACTCGGCGTCACACACACACACACACAGAACTCGGCGTCACACACACACACACAGAACTCGGCGTCACACACACACACAGAACTCGGCGTCACACACACACACAGAACTCGGCGTCACACACACACACAGAACTCGGCGTCACACACACACACAGAACTCGGCCTCACACACACACAGAACTCGGCCTCACACACACACAGAACTCGGCCTCACACACACACAGAACTCGGCCTCACACACACACAGAACTCGGCCTCACACACACACAGAACTCGGCCACACTCATCTCGGCCTCACACACACACAGATCTCGGCCTCACACACACTCAGAACTCGGCCTCACACACACACTCACAGAACTCGGCCTCACACACACACTCACAGAACTCGGCCTCACACACACACAGAACTCGGCCTCACACACACACACACACACACACAGAACTCGGCCTTACACACACACACACACAGAACTCGGCCTCACACACACACACACACACACACAGAACTCGGCCTTACACACACACAGAACTCGGCCTCACACACACAGAACTCGGCCTCACACACACACACACACATCTCGGCCTCACACACACAACTCGGCCTCACACACACACACACACACACACACAGACCTCGGGCTCACACACAGACCTCGGGCTCACACACAGATCTCGGCCTCACACACACACAGATCTCAGCCTCACACACACACAACACAGATCTCGGCCTCACACACACACACACACAGAATTCGGCCTCACACAAACACACACACAAAACTCGGCCTCAAACACACACAAACACACACAGAACTCGGCCTCAAACACACACAGAACTCGGCCTCACACACACACACACACACAGAACTCGGCCTCACACACACACACAGAACTCGGCCTCACACACACACACACACACACACACACAGAACTCGGCCTCACACACACACACACACACACACACAGAACTCGGCCTCACACACACACACACACACACACAGAACTCGGCCTCACACACACACACACACACACACAGAACTCGGCCTCACACACACACACACACACAGAACTCGGCCTCACACACACACACACACACACACACAGAACTCGGCCTCACACACACACACAGAACTCGGCCTCACACACACACACAGAACTCGGCCACACACACACACACAGAACTCGGCCACACACACACACACACAGAACTCGGCCACACACACACACACACAGAACTCGGCCACACACACACACACACAGAACTCGGCCACACACACACACACACAGAACTCGGCCACACACACACACAACTCGGCCACACACACACACACAACTCGGCCTCACACACACACACAAACACAGAACTCGGCCTCACACACACACACAGAACTCGGCCTCACACACACACACACAGAACTCGGCCTCACACACACACACACAGAACTTGGCCTCACACACACACACACACACACACAGAACTTGGCCTCACACACACACACACACAGAACTTGGCCTCACACACACACACACACACAGAACTCGGCCTCACACACACACACAGAACTCGGCCTCGCACACACACACACACACACACACACACCGAGTTGTGTTCACACAGAACTCGGCCTCACACACACACACACACACAGAACTCGGCCACACACACACACACAGAACTCGGCGTCACACACACACACAGAACTCGGCCACACACACACACACACACAGAACTCGGCCTCACACACACACACACACACACACAAACACACACACACTCACAGAACTCGGCCTCACACACAAACACACACTCACAGAACTCGGCCTCACACACAAACACACACTCACAGAACTCAGCCTCACACACAGAACTCGGCCTCACACACACACAACTCGGCCTCACAAACACACACTCACACACACACAGAACTCGGCCTCACACACACACAGATCTCGGCCTCACAAACACACACTCACACACACACAGAACTCGGCCTCACACACACACAGATCTCGGCCTCACACACACACACACACACACAGAACTCAGCCTCACACACACACAGATCTCGGCCACACACACACACACACACACAGATCTCGGCCTCACACACACACAGATCTCGGCCACACACACACACACAAACACACACACACTCACAGAACTCGGCCTCACACACAATCACAGAACTCGGCCTCATACACAAACACACACACACAGAACTCGGCCTCACACACACACAGAACTCGGCCTCACACACACACAGATCTCGGTCTCACACACACACACACACACACAACTCAGCCTCACACACACACACAGATCTCGGCCACACACACACACACAGATCTCGGCCACACACACACACACAGATCTCGGCCACACACACACACAGATCTCGGCCTCACACACACACAGATCTCGGCCTCACAAACACACAACACAGATCTCGGCCTCACACACACACAACACAGATCTCGGCCTCACACACACACACACACACACACACAACTCGGCCTCACACACACACACACAACTCGGCCTCACACACACACAGAACTCGGCCTCACACACACACAGAACTCGGCCTCGCGCACACACAGAACTCGGCCTCACACACACACACAGAACTCGGCCTCACACACTCACAGAACTCGGCCACACACACACACACACACACAGAACTCGGCCACACACACACACACACAACTCGGCCTCACACACACACACACAACTCGGCCTCACACACACACACACAACTCGGCCTCACACACACACACACACAACTCGGCCTCACACACACACACACACAACTCGGCCTCACACACACACACACACACACACACACACACAACTCGGCCTCACACACACACACACACACACAACTCGGCCTCACACACACACACACACACACACAACTCGGCCTCACACACACACACACACACACACACACACAGAACTCGGCCTCACACACACACACACACACACACACACACACACACAGAACTCGGCCTCACACACACACAGAACTCGGCCTCACACACACACACACACACAGAACTCGGCCTCACACACACACACACACACAGAACTCGGCCTCACACACACACACACACACACACACACACACAGAACTCGGCCTCACACACACACAGAACTCGGCCTCACACACACACACAGAACTCGGCCTCACACTCACACAGATCTCGGCCACACATCTCGGCCTCACACACACACAGATCTCGGCCACACTCATCTCGGCCTCACACACACACAGAACTCGGCCTCACACACACACAGAACTCGGCCTCACACACACACAGAACTCGGCCTCACACACACACACACACAACTCGGCCTCACACACACACACACACAGACCTCGGGCTCACACACAGATCTCGGCCTCACACACACACAGATCTCAGCCTCACACACACACAACACAGATCTCGGCCTCACACACACACACACACACAGAATTCGGCCTCACACAAACACACACACACAGAATTCGGCCTCACACAAACACACACAAAACTCGGCCTCACACACACACAAACACACACAGAACTCGGACTCACACACACACAAACACACACAGAACTCGGACTCAAACACACACAGAACTCGGCCTCACACAAACACACACACACACACACAGAACTCGGCCTCACACACACACACACACACAGAACTCGGCCTCACACACACACACACACACACACAGAACTCGGCCTCACACACACACACACACACACACACACACAGAACTCGGCCTCACACACACACACACACACAGAACTCGGCACACACACACACACACAGAACTCGGCCACACACACACACACACACAGAACTCGGCCACACACACAGAACTCGGCCACACACACACACACACAGAACTCGGCCACACACACACAGAACTCGGCCACACACACACACACACAGAACTCGGCCTCACACACACAGAACTCGGCCTCACACACACACAACTCGGCCTCACACACACACACACAAACACACACACACTCTCAGAACTCGGCCTCACACACACACACAGAACTTGGCCACACACACACACAGAACTTGGCTTCACACACACACACACACACAGAACTTGGCCTCACACACACACACACACACACAGAACTCGGCCTCACACACACACACAGAACTCGGCCTCGCACACACACACACACACACACACACAGAACTCGGCCTCACACACACACACACACACACAGAACTCGGCCACACACACACACACAGAACTCGGCCACACACACACACACACACAGAACTCGGCGTCACACACACACACACACACACACACAGAACTCGGCCACACACACACACACACACACACACACACAAACACACACACACTCACAGAACTCGGCCTCACACACAAACACACACTCACAGAACTCAGCCTCACACACAGAACTCGGCCTCACACACACACAACTCGGCCTCACAAACACACACTCACACACACACAGAACTCGGCCTCACACACACACAGATCTCGGCCTCACAAACACACACTCGCACACACACAGAACTCGGCCTCACACACACACAGATCTCGGCCTCACACACACACACACACACAGATCTCGGCCTCACACACACACAGATCTCGGCCACACACACACACACAAACACACACACACTCACAGAACTCGGCCTCACACACAAACACACAATCACAGAACTCGGCCTCATACACAAACACACACACACAGAACTCGGCCTCACACACACACAGATCTCGGCCTCACACACACACACACACACAGATCTCGGCCACACACACACACACACAGATCTCGGCCACACACACACACACACAGATCTCGGCCACACACACACACACACAGATCTCGGCCACACACACACACAGATCTCGGCCACACACACACACACAGATCTCGGCCTCACACACACACAGATCTCGGCCTCACACACACACAACACAGATCTCGGCCTCACACACACACACAGAACTCGGCCACACACACAGAACTCGGCCTCACACACACACAGAACTCGGCCTCACACACACACACACACACACACACACACACACAACTCGGCCTCACACACACACACAAACACACAACTCGGCCTCACACACACACACAACTCGGCCTCACGCACACACAGAGCTCGGCCTCGCGCACACACAGAACTCGGCCTCGCACACACACACACACAACTCAGCCTCACACACACACACAACTCAGCCTCACACACACACACAGAACTCGGCCTCACACTCACACAGATCTCGGCCACACATCTCGGCCTCACACACACACAGATCTCGGCCACACTCATCTCGGCCTCACACACACACAGAACTCGGCCTCACACACACACAGAACTCGGCCTCACACACACACAGAACTCGGCCTCACACACACACACACACACAACTCGGCCTCACACACACACACACACACACACACAGACCTCGGGCTCACACACAGATCTCGGCCTCACACACACACAGATCTCAGCCTCACACACACACAACACAGATCTCGGCCTCACACACACACACACACACAGAATTCGGCCTCACACAAACACACACACACAGAATTCGGCCTCACACAAACACACACAAAACTCGGCCTCACACACACACAAACACACACAGAACTCGGACTCACACACACACAAACACACACAGAACTCGGACTCAAACACACACAGAACTCGGCCTCACACAAACACACACACACACACACAGAACTCGGCCTCACACACACACACACACACAGAACTCGGCCTCACACACACACACACACACACACAGAACTCGGCCTCACACACACACACACACACACACACACACAGAACTCGGCCTCACACACACACACACACACAGAACTCGGCACACACACACACACACAGAACTCGGCCACACACACACACACACACAGAACTCGGCCACACACACAGAACTCGGCCACACACACACACACACAGAACTCGGCCACACACACACAGAACTCGGCCACACACACACACACACAGAACTCGGCCTCACACACACAGAACTCGGCCTCACACACACACAACTCGGCCTCACACACACACACACAAACACACACACACTCTCAGAACTCGGCCTCACACACACACACAGAACTTGGCCACACACACACACAGAACTTGGCTTCACACACACACACACACACAGAACTTGGCCTCACACACACACACACACACACAGAACTCGGCCTCACACACACACACAGAACTCGGCCTCGCACACACACACACACACACACACACAGAACTCGGCCTCACACACACACACACACACACAGAACTCGGCCACACACACACACACAGAACTCGGCCACACACACACACACACACAGAACTCGGCGTCACACACACACACACACACACACACAGAACTCGGCCACACACACACACACACACACACACACACAAACACACACACACTCACAGAACTCGGCCTCACACACAAACACACACTCACAGAACTCAGCCTCACACACAGAACTCGGCCTCACACACACACAACTCGGCCTCACAAACACACACTCACACACACACAGAACTCGGCCTCACACACACACAGATCTCGGCCTCACAAACACACACTCGCACACACACAGAACTCGGCCTCACACACACACAGATCTCGGCCTCACACACACACACACACACAGATCTCGGCCTCACACACACACAGATCTCGGCCACACACACACACACAAACACACACACACTCACAGAACTCGGCCTCACACACAAACACACAATCACAGAACTCGGCCTCATACACAAACACACACACACAGAACTCGGCCTCACACACACACAGATCTCGGCCTCACACACACACACACACACAGATCTCGGCCACACACACACACACACAGATCTCGGCCACACACACACACACACAGATCTCGGCCACACACACACACACACAGATCTCGGCCACACACACACACAGATCTCGGCCACACACACACACACAGATCTCGGCCTCACACACACACAGATCTCGGCCTCACACACACACAACACAGATCTCGGCCTCACACACACACACAGAACTCGGCCACACACACAGAACTCGGCCTCACACACACACAGAACTCGGCCTCACACACACACACACACACACACACACACACACAACTCGGCCTCACACACACACACAAACACACAACTCGGCCTCACACACACACACAACTCGGCCTCACGCACACACAGAGCTCGGCCTCGCGCACACACAGAACTCGGCCTCGCACACACACACACACAACTCAGCCTCACACACACACACAACTCAGCCTCACACACACACACAACTCAGCCTCACACACACACAGAACTCGGCCTCACACACTCACAGAAACTCGGCCACACACACACACACACACAGAACTCGGCCACACACACACACACAGAACTCGGCCACACACACACACACAGAACTCGGCCACACACACACACACACACAGAACTCGGCCACACACACACACACACACACAGAACTCGGCCACACACACACACACACACACAACTCGGCCTCACACACACACACACACAACTCGGCCTCACACACACACACACACAACTCGGCCTCACACACACACACACACACACACAACTCGGCCTCACACACACACACACACACACACACAACTCGGCCTCACACACACACACACACACACAACTCGGCCTCACACACACACACACACACACACAACTCGGCCTCACACACACACACACACACACACACAACTCGGCCTCACACACACACACACACACACACAACTCGGCCTCACACACACACACACACACACACAACTCGGCCTCACACACACACACACACACAACTCGGCCTCACACACACACACACACACAACTCGGCCTCACACACACACACACACACAACTCGGCCTCACACACACACAGAACTCGGCCACACACACACACACAACTCGGCCTCACACACACACACACACAGAACTCGGCCTCACACACACACACACACACAGAACTCGGCCTCACACACAAACACACACACACAGAACTCGGCCTCACACACAAACACACACTCACAGAACTCAGCCTCACACACAGAACTCGGCCTCACACACACACACACACAGAACTCGGCCTCACACACACACAGAACTCGGCCTCGCACACACACACACAGAACTCGGCCTCGCACACACACACACAGAACTCGGCCTCGCACACACACACACACACACAGAACTCGGCCTCACACACACACACACACACAGAACTCGGCACACACACACACACACAGAACTCGGCCACACACACACACACACACAGAACTCGGCCACACACACAGAACTCGGCCACACACACACACACACAGAACTCGGCCACACACACACAGAACTCGGCCTCACACACACACAACTCGGCCTCACACACACACACACAAACACACACACACTCTCAGAACTCGGCCTCACACACACACACAGAACTTGGCCACACACACACACAGAACTTGGCTTCACACACACACACACACACAGAACTTGGCCTCACACACACACACACACACACAGAACTCGGCCTCACACACACACACAGAACTCGGCCTCGCACACACACACACACACACACACACAGAACTCGGCCTCACACACACACACACACACACACAGAACTCGGCCACACACACACACACAGAACTCGGCCACACACACACACACACACAGAACTCGGCGTCACACACACACACACACACAGAACTCGGCCACACACACACACACACACACACACACACACAAACACACACACACTCACAGAACTCGGCCTCACACACAAACACACACTCACAGAACTCAGCCTCACACACAGAACTCGGCCTCACACACACACAACTCGGCCTCACAAACACACACTCACACACACACAGAACTCGGCCTCACACACACACAGATCTCGGCCTCACAAACACACACTCGCACACACACAGAACTCGGCCTCACACACACACAGATCTCGGCCTCACACACACACACAGAACTCGGCCTCGCACACACACACACACACACACACACAGAACTCGGCCTCACACACACACACACACACACACAGAACTCGGCCACACACACACACACAGAACTCGGCCACACACACACACACACACAGAACTCGGCGTCACACACACACACAGAACTCGGCCACACACACACACACACACACACACACACAAACACACACACACTCACAGAACTCGGCCTCACACACAAACACACACTCACAGAACTCAGCCTCACACACAGAACTCGGCCTCACACACACACAACTCGGCCTCACAAACACACACTCACACACACACAGAACTCGGCCTCACACACACACAGATCTCGGCCTCACAAACACACACTCGCACACACACAGAACTCGGCCTCACACACACACAGATCTCGGCCTCACACACACACACACACACAGATCTCGGCCTCACACACACACAGATCTCGGCCACACACACACACACAAACACACACACACTCACAGAACTCGGCCTCACACACAAACACACAATCACAGAACTCGGCCTCATACACAAACACACACACACAGATCTCGGCCTCACACACACACAGATCTCGGCCTCACACACACACACACACACAGATCTCGGCCACACACACACACACACAGATCTCGGCCACACACACACACACACAGATCTCGGCCACACACACACACACACAGATCTCGGCCTCACACACACACAGATCTCGGCCTCACACACACACAACACAGATCTCGGCCTCACACACACACACAGAACTCGGCCACACACACAGAACTCGGCCTCACACACAGAACTCGGCCTCGCACACACACAGAACTCGGCCTCACACACACACACACACACACACACACACACACACAACTCGGCCTCACACACACACACAAACACACAACTCGGCCTCACACACACACACAACTCGGCCTCACGCACACACAGAGCTCGGCCTCGCGCACACACAGAACTCGGCCTCGCACACACACACACACAACTCAGCCTCACACACACACACAACTCAGCCTCACACACACACACAACTCAGCCTCACACACACACAGAACTCGGCCTCACACACTCACAGAAACTCGGCCACACACACACACACACACAGAACTCGGCCACACACACACACACAGAACTCGGCCACACACACACACACACACAGAACTCGGCCACACACACACACACAACTCGGCCTCACACACACACACACACACACACAACTCGGCCTCACACACACACACACACACACACAACTCGGCCTCACACACACACACACAACTCGGCCTCACACACACACACACAACTCGGTCTCACACACACACACACAACTCGGCCTCACACACACACACACACACACACAACTCGGCCTCACACACACACACACACACACACAACTCGGCCTCACACACACACACACACACACACAACTCGGCCTCACACACACACACACACACAACTCGGCCTCACACACACACACACACACACAACTCGGCCTCACACACACACACACACAACTCGGCCTCACACACACACACACACACACACAACTCGGCCTCACACACACACACACACACACACAACTCGGCCTCACACACACACACACAACTCGGCCACACACACACACACACACACACAACTCGGCCACACACACACACACACACACAACTCGGCCTCACACACACACACACACACAACTCGGCCTCACACACACACACACAACTCGGCCTCACACACACACACACACAACTCGGCCTCACACACACACACACACACAACTCGGCCTCACACACACACACACAGAACTCGGCCTCACACACACACACACACACACAGAACTCGGCCTCACACACACACACACACACAGAACTCGGCCTCACACACACACACACACACACACACACAGAACTCGGCCTCACACACACACACACACACAGAACTCGGCCTCACACACACACACACACACAGAACTCGGCCTCACACACACACACACACACAGAACTCGGCCTCACACACACACACACACACAGAACTCGGCCTCACACACACACACACACACAGAACTCGGCCTCACACACACACACACACACAGAACTCGGCCTCACACACACACACACACAGAACTCGGCCTCACACACACACACACACACACAGAACTCGGCCTCACACACACACACACACACACAGAACTCGGCCTCACACACACACACACACACACAGAACTCGGCCTCACACACACACACACACACACAGAACTCGGCCACACACACACACACACACACAGAACTCGGCCTCGCACACACACACACAGAACTCGGCCTCGCACACACACACACACACACAGAACTCGGCCTCGCACACACACACACACACACAGAACTCGGCCTCGCACACACACACACACACACAGAACTCGGCCTCGCACACACACACACACACACAGAACTCGGCCTCACACACACACACACACAGAACTCGGCCTCACACACACACACACACACACAGAACTCGGCCTCGCACACACACACACAGAACTCGGCCTCACACACACACACACACACAGAACTCGGCCTCACACACACACACAGAACTCGGCCTCACACACACACACACACACAGAACTCGGCCTCACACACACACACACACACAGAACTCGGCCTCACACACACACACACACACAGAACTCGGCCTCACACACACACAAACACACAGAACTCGGCCTCACACACACACACACAGACACACACAGAACTCGGCCTCACACACACAGACAGAACTCGGCGTCACACACACACACAGAACTCGGCGTCACACACACACACAGAACTCGGCGTCACACACACACACAGAACTCGGCGTCACACACACACACACACAACTCGGCGTCACACACACCCAGAACTCGGCCTCACACACACACACACACACACCCAGAACTCGGCCTCACACACACACACACACACACAGAACTCGGCCTCACACACACACACACAGAACTCGGCCTCACACACACACACACACACAGAACTCGGCCTCACACACACACACACACACAGAACTCGGCCTCACACACACACAAACACACAGAACTCGGCCTCACACACACACACACAGACACACACAGAACTCGGCCTCACACACACAGACAGAACTCGGCGTCACACACACACACAGAACTCGGCGTCACACACACACACAGAACTCGGCGTCACACACACACACAACTCGGCGTCACACACACACAGAACTCGGCCTCACACACACACAGAACTCGGCCTCACACACACACAGAACTCGGCCTCACACACGCACACACACAGAACTCGGCGTCACACACACACACACACACACACACACACACAGAACTTGGCCTCACACACACACACACAGAACTCAGCCACACACACACAAACACACACACACTCACAGAACTCGGCCTCACACACAAACACACACTCAGAACTCGGCCTCACACACACACACACACACACAACTCGGCCTCACACACACACACACACACACAACTCGGCCTCACACACACACACACACACACAACTCGGCCTCACACACACACACACACACACACAACTCGGCCTCTCACACACACACACACACACACACACACAACTCGGCCACACACACACACAGAACTCGGCCACACACACACACACACACACAGAACTCGGCCTCACACACACACACACACACAGAACTCGGCCTCACACACACACACACACACAGAACTCGGCCTCACACACACACACACACACAGAACTCGGCCTCACACACACACACAGAACTCGGCCTCGCACACACACACACACACACACACACAGAGAACTCGGCCACGCACACACACAGAACTCGGCCACGCACACACACACACACACACAACTCGGCCTCACACACACACAACTCGGCCTCACACACACACACAACTCGGCCTCACACACACACACAACTCGGCCACACATACACACACACAGAACTCGGCGTCACACACACACACACAGAACTCGGCCACACATACACACACACAGAACTCGGCCACACATACACACACACAGAACTCGGCGTCACACACACACACAGAACTCGGCGTCACACACACACACAGAACTCGGCCTCACACACAAACACACACACACTCACAGAACTCGGCCTCACACACAAACACACACTCACAGAACTCGGCCTCACACACACAGAACTCGGCCTCACACACACACACACACACACAACTCGGCCTCACACACACAACTCGGCCTCACACACACACACACAGACCTCGGGCTCACACACACAGACCTCGGGCTCACACACACACACACACACGGGCTCACACACACACACACACACACAGACCTCGGCCTGACACACACACACAAACACAGACCTCGGCCTCACACACACACACACACACACTCACAGATCTCGGCGTCACACACACACTCACAGATCTCGGCCACACACACACACACACAGATCTCGGCCACACACACACACACACAGATCTCGGCCACACACACACACACAGAACTCGGCCACACACACACACACAGAACTCGGCCACACACACAGAACTCGGCCACACACACACACACACACAGACCTCGGGCTCACACACACAGACCTCGGGCTCACACACACACACACACACAGACCTCGGCCTGACACACACACAAACACAGACCTCGGCCTCACACACACACACACACACACTCACACACACACACAGATCTCGGCCTCACACACACACACAGATCTCGGCCACACACACACACACAGATCTCGGCCACACACACACACACAGAACTCGGCCACACACACACACACACACACACAGTACTCGGCCACACACACACACACACACAGAACTCGGCCACACACACACACACACACACACACAGAACTCGGCCACACACACACACACACAGAACTCGGCCACACACACACAGAACTCGGCCACACACACACACACACACACACAGAACTCGGCCACACACACACACACAGAACTCGGCCTCACACACACAGAACTCGGCCCCACACACACACACACACACAGAACTCGGCCTCACACACACACAGAACTCGGCCCCACACACACACACACACACACACAGAACTCGGCCTCACACACACACAGAACTCGGCCTCTCACACACACAGATCTCGGTCTCACACACACACAGAACTCGTCCTCACACACACACACACACACACACACACACAGAACTCGTCCTCACACACACACACACACACACAGAACTCGGCCTTACACACACACACTCACAGAACTCGGCCTTACACACACACACTCACAGAACTCGGCCTTACACACACACACTCACAGAACTCAGCTTCACACACAATCTCACAGAACTCCGCTTCACACACACAATCTCACAGAACTCATCTTCACACACACTCACAGAACTCAGCCTTTTCACACACACACACACACTCACAGACCTCAGCCTTTTCACACACACACAGTCACAGAACTCGGCCTCACACACACACACAGAACTCGGCCTCACACACACACACACAGAACTCGGCCACACACACACACACACTCACAGAACTCGGCCTCACACACACACACACTCACAGAACTCGGCCTCACACACACACACACTCACTGAACTCGGCCTCACACACACACACACTCACTGAACTCGGCCTCACACACACACACACTCACTGAACTCGGCCTCACACACACACACTCACTGAACTCGGCCTCACACACACACACTCACTGAACTCGGCCTCACACACACACACTCACTGAACTCGGCCTCACACACACACACTCACTGAACTCGGCCTCACACACACACACACTCACTGAACTCGGCCTCACACACACACACACTCACAGAACTCGGCCTCACACACACACTCACAGAACTCGGCCTCACACACACACACACACACACACACACACAGAACTCAGCCTCACACACACACACTCTCAGAACTCAGCCTCTCACACACACTTACACTCACTCACTCTCACTGACACACACACACACACACACAGTCACAGAAATCAGCCTCACACACACACACACAGTCACAGAACTCGGCCTCACACACACACACACAGTCAAAGAACTCGGCCTCACACACACACACACAGTCAAAGAACTCGGCCTCACACACACACACACAGTCACAGAACTCGGCCTCACACACACACACACAGTCACAGAACTCGGCCTCACACACACACACACAGTCACAGAACTCGGCCTCACACACACACACACAGAACTCGGCCTCACACACACACACATACACAGAACTCGGCCTCACACACACACACACACACAGAACTCGGCCTCACACACACACAAACACACAGAACTCGGCCTCACACACACACACACAGACACACACAGAACTCGGCCTCACACACACAGACAGAACTCGG
Organism: Moxostoma hubbsi; assembly: GCA_032164185.1. Lineage (NCBI taxonomy): Eukaryota > Metazoa > Chordata > Actinopteri > Cypriniformes > Catostomidae > Moxostoma > Moxostoma hubbsi. The sequence continues at coordinate 729,782 of JAVLUX010000195.1, read as the reverse complement.
CGTCACACACACACACAGAACTCGGCGTCACACACACACACAGAACTCGGCGTCACACACACACACAGAACTCGGCGTCACACACACACACAGAACTCGGCGTCACACACACACACACACAACTCGGCGTCACACACACCCAGAACTCGGCCTCACACACACACACACACACACCCAGAACTCGGCCTCACACACACACACACAGAACTCGGCCTCACACACACACACACACACAGAACTCGGCCTCACACACACACACACACACAGAACTCGGCCTCACACACACACACACACACAGAACTCGGCCTCACACACACACAAACACACAGAACTCGGCCTCACACACACACACACAGACACACACAGAACTCGGCCTCACACACACAGACAGAACTCGGCGTCACACACACACACAGAACTCGGCGTCACACACACACACAGAACTCGGCGTCACACACACACACAGAACTCGGCGTCACACACACACACAACTCGGCGTCACACACACACAGAACTCGGCCTCACACACACACAGAACTCGGCCTCACACACACACAGAACTCGGCCTCACACACGCACACACACAGAACTCGGCGTCACACACACACACACACACACACACACACAGAACTTGGCCTCACACACACACACACAGAACTCAGCCACACACACACAAACACACACACACTCACAGAACTCGGCCTCACACACAAACACACACTCAGAACTCGGCCTCACACACACACACACAACTCGGCCTCACACACACACACACACACACAACTCGGCCTCACACACACACACACACAACTCGGCCTCACACACACACACACACACACACAACTCGGCCTCTCACACACACACACACACACACACACACAACTCGGCCACACACACACACAGAACTCGGCCACACACACACACACACACACACAGAACTCGGCCTCACACACACACACACACACAGAACTCGGCCTCACACACACACACACACACAGAACTCGGCCTCACACACACACACAGAACTCGGCCTCACACACACACACAGAACTCGGCCTCGCACACACACACACACACACACACACACACAGAGAACTCGGCCACGCACACACACAGAACTCGGCCACGCACACACACACACACACACAACTCGGCCTCACACACACACAACTCGGCCTCACACACACACACAACTCGGCCTCACACACACACACAACTCGGCCACACATACACACACACAGAACTCGGCGTCACACACACACACACAGAACTCGGCCACACATACACACACACAGAACTCGGCCACACATACACACACACAGAACTCGGCGTCACACACACACACAGAACTCGGCGTCACACACACACACAGAACTCGGCCTCACACACAAACACACACACACTCACAGAACTCGGCCTCACACACAAACACACACTCACAGAACTCGGCCTCACACACACAGAACTCGGCCTCACACACACACACACACACACAACTCGGCCTCACACACACAACTCGGCCTCACACACACACACACAGACCTCGGGCTCACACACACAGACCTCGGGCTCACACACACACACACACACGGGCTCACACACACACACACACACACAGACCTCGGCCTGACACACACACACAAACACAGACCTCGGCCTCACACACACACACACACACACTCACAGATCTCGGCGTCACACACACACTCACAGATCTCGGCCACACACACACACACACAGATCTCGGCCACACACACACACACAGAACTCGGCCACACACACACACACAGAACTCGGCCACACACACAGAACTCGGCCACACACACACACACACACACAGACCTCGGGCTCACACACACAGACCTCGGGCTCACACACACACACACACACACACACAGACCTCGGCCTGACACACACACAAACACAGACCTCGGCCTCACACACACACACACACACACTCACACACACACACAGATCTCGGCCTCACACACACACACAGATCTCGGCCACACACACACACACAGAACTCGGCCCCACACACACACACACAGAACTCGGCCACACACACACACACACAGAACTCGGCCACACACACACACACACACAGTACTCGGCCACACACACACACACACACAGAACTCGGCCACACACACACACACACACACACACAGAACTCGGCCACACACACACACACACACAGAACTCGGCCACACACACACACACACAGAACTCGGCCACACACACACAGAACTCGGCCACACACACACACACACAGAACTCGGCCACACACACACAGAACTCGGCCACACACACACACACACAGAACTCGGCCACACACACACAGAACTCGGCCACACACACACACACACACACACAGAACTCGGCCACACACACACACACAGAACTCGGCCTCACACACACAGAACTCGGCCCCACACACACACACACACACAGAACTCGGCCTCACACACACACAGAACTCGGCCCCACACACACACACACACACACACAGAACTCGGCCTCACACACACACAGAACTCGGCCTCTCACACACACAGATCTCGGTCTCACACACACACAGAACTCGTCCTCACACACACACACACACACACACACACAGAACTCGTCCTCACACACACACACACACACACAGAACTCGGCCTTACACACACACACTCACAGAACTCGGCCTTACACACACACACTCACAGAACTCAGCTTCACACACAATCTCACAGAACTCCGCTTCACACACACAATCTCACAGAACTCATCTTCACACACACTCACAGAACTCAGCCTTTTCACACACACACACACACTCACAGACCTCAGCCACACACACACACAGTCACAGAACTCGGCCTCACACACACACACAGAACTCGGCCTCACACACACACACACAGAACTCGGCCACACACACACACACACTCACAGAACTCGGCCTCACACACACACACACTCACAGAACTCGGCCTCACACACACACACACTCACTGAACTCGGCCTCACACACACACACACTCACTGAACTCGGCCTCACACACACACACACTCACTGAACTCGGCCTCACACACACACACTCACTGAACTCGGCCTCACACACACACACTCACTGAACTCGGCCTCACACACACACACTCACTGAACTCGGCCTCACACACACACACTCACTGAACTCGGCCTCACACACACACACACTCACTGAACTCGGCCTCACACACACACACACTCACTGAACTCGGCCTCACACACACACACACTCACAGAACTCGGCCTCACACACACACTCACAGAACTCGGCCTCACACACACACACACACACACACACACAGAACTCAGCCTCACACACACACACTCTCAGAACTCAGCCTCTCACACACACTTACACTCACTCACTCTCACTGACACACACACACACACACACAGTCACAGAAATCAGCCTCACACACACACACACAGTCACAGAACTCGGCCTCACACACACACACACAGTCAAAGAACTCGGCCTCACACACACACACACAGTCAAAGAACTCGGCCTCACACACACACACACAGTCACAGAACTCGGCCTCACACACACACACACAGTCACAGAACTCGGCCTCACACACACACACACAGTCACAGAACTCGGCCTCACACACACACACAGAACTCGGCCTCACACACACACACACAGAACTCGGCCTCACACACACACACACAGAACTCGGCCACACACACACACACTCACAGAACTCGGCCACACACACTCACAGAACTCGGCCACACACACACACACACACTCACAGAACTCGGCCTCACACACTCACAGAACTCGGCCTCACAAACTCACAGAACTCGGCCTCACACACACACACACACACACACACAGAACTCAGCCTCACACACACACACAGAACTCAGCCTCACACACACACACAGAACTCAGCCTCTCTCACACACACACACAGAACTCAGCCTCTCACACACACACTCTCAGAACTCAGCCTCTCACACACACACTCTCAGAACTCAGCCTCACACACACACTTACACTCTCTCACTCTCACTGACACACACACACACACACACAGTCACAGAACTCGGCCTCACACACACACACACAGTCAAAGAACTCGGCCTCACACACACACACACACAGTCAAAGAACTCGGCCTCACACACACACACAGTCACAGAACTCGGCCTCACACACACACACACACACACAGTCACAGAACTCGGCCTCACACACACAGTCACAGAACTCGGCCTCACACACACAGTCACAGAACTCGGCCTCACACACACAGTCACAGAACTCGGCCTCACACACACAGTCACAGAACTCGGCCTCACACACACAGTCACAGAACTCGGCCTCACACACACACACACAGAACTCGGCCACACACACACACACTCACAGAACTCGGCCACACACACACACACACTCACAGAACTCTGCCTCACACACTCACACACTCACAGAACTCTGCCTCACACACTCACACACTCACAGAACTCTGCCTCACAAACTCACAGAACTCAGCCTCACACACACACACACACACACACACACACACACACACACACACACACACACAGAACTCAGCCACACACACACACAGAACTCAGCCACACACACACACACACACACACACACAGAACTCAGCCACACACACACACAGAACTCGGCGTCACACACACACACACACACACACAGAACTTGGCCTCACACACACACACACAGAACTCAGCCACACAAACACACACACACTCACAGAACTCGGCCTCACACACAAACACACACTCAGAACTCGGTCTCACACACACACACACACACACACAACTCGGCCTCACACACACACACACACACACAACTCGGCCTCACACACACACACACACACACAGAACTCGGCCTCACACACACACACACACACACACACACAGAACTCGGCCTCACACACACACACACACACAGAACTCGGCCACACACACACACAGAACTCGGCCACACACACACAGAACTCGGCCTCACACACACACACACACAGAACTCGGCCACACACACACACACACACACAGAACTCGGCCACACACACACACACACACACAGAACTCGGCCTCACACACACACACACACACACACAGAACTCGGCCACACACACAGAACTCGGCCACACACACAGAACTCGGCCTCACACACAGAACTCGGCCTCGCACACACACACACACACACACACAGAACTCGGCCACGCACACACACACAGAACTCGGCCACGCACACACACACACACACACACACACAACTCGGCCTCACACACACACAGAACTCGGCCTCGCACACACACACACACACACAGAACTCGGCCTCGCACACACACAGAACTCGGCCTCACACACACACACACACACAGAACTCGGCCACACACACACACAGAACTCGGCCACACACACACACAGAACTCGGCCTCACACACACACACACACAGAACTCGGCCACACACACACACACACACACAGAACTCGGCATCACACACACACACACACACACAGAACTCGGCCACACACACAGAACTCGGCCACACACACAGAACTCGGCCTCACACACAGAACTCGGCCTCGCACACACACACACACACACACACAGAACTCGGCCACACACACAGAACTCGGCCACACACACAGAACTCGGCCTCGCACACACACACACACACACACACAGAACTCGGCCACACACACAGAACTCGGCCACACACACAGAACTCGGCCTCGCACACACACAGAACTCGGCCTCACACACACACACACACACAGAACTCGGCCACACACACACACAGAACTCGGCCACACACACACACAGAACTCGGCCTCACACACACACACACACACAGAACTCGGCCACACACACACACACACACACAGAACTCGGCCTCACACACACACACACACACACAGAACTCGGCCACACACACAGAACTCGGCCACACACACAGAACTCGGCCTCACACACAGAACTCGGCCTCGCACACACACACACACACACACACAGAACTCGGCCACGCACACACACACAGAACTCGGCCACGCACACACACACACACACACACACACAACTCGGCCTCACACACACACAGAACTCGGCCTCGCACACACACACACACACACAGAACTCGGCCTCGCACACACACACACACACACACACAGAACTCGGCCTCACACACACACACACACAGAACTCGGCCTCACACACACACACACACAGAACTCGGCCTCACACACACACACAGATCTCGGCCTCACACACACACACAGAACTCGGCCACACACACACACACAGAACTCGGCCACACACACACACACAGAACTCGGCCACACACACACACACACAGAACTCGGCCACACACACACACACACACACACAGAACTCGGCCACACACACACACAGAACTCGGCCACACACACACACAGAACTCGGCCTCACACACACACACACACACACACAGAACTCGGCCACACACACACACACACACACAGAACTCGGCCTCACACACACACACACACACACAGAACTCGGCCTCACACACACACACACACACACAGAACTCGGCCTCACACACACACACACACACACACAGAACTCGGCCTCACACACACACACACACAGAACTCGGCCTCACACACACACAAACACACAGAACTCGGCCACACACACAGAACTCGGCCTCACACACACAGACAGATCTCGGCGTCACACACACACACAGAACTCGGCCACACACACACACACAGAACTCGGCCACACACACACACACACAGAACTCGGCCTCACACACACACACACACACACACAGAACTCGGCCTCACACACACACACACACACACAGAACTCGGCCTCACACACACACACACACACACAGAACTCGGCCACACACACACACACCCAGAACTCGGCCACACACACACACACCCAGAACTCGGCCACACACACACACACACACACACAGAACTCGGCCTCACACACACACACACACACAGAACTCGGCCTCACACACACACACACACACAGAACTCGGCCTCACACACACACAGACACACACAGAACTCGGCCTCACACACACACAGACACACACAGAACTCGGCCTCACACACACAGACAGAACTCGGCGTCACACACACACACAGAACTCGGCGTCACACACACACACAGAACTCGGCGTCACACACACACACAGAACTCGGCGTCACACACACACAGAACTCGGCGTCACACACACACAGAACTCGGCGTCACACACACACAGAACTCGGCCTCACACACACACAGAACTCGGCCTCACACACACACACACACAGAACTCGGTGTCACACACACACACACACACACACACAGAACTTGGCCTCACACACACACACACAGAACTCAGCCACACACACACAAACACACACACACTCACAGAACTCGGCCTCACACACAAACACACACTCAGAACTCGGCCACACACACACACAGAACTCGGCCTCACACACACACACACACACACAGAACTCGGCCTCACACACACACACAGAACTCGGCTTCGCACACACACACAGAACTCGGCCTCGCACACACACACACACACACACACACACACACACACACAGAGAACTCGGCCACGCACACACACACAGAACTCGGCCTCACACACACACACACACACACAGAACTCGGCCTCACACACACACACACACACACAGAACTCGGCCTCACACACACACACACACACCCAGAACTCGGCCACACACACACACACCCAGAACTCGGCCACACACACACACACCCAGAACTCGGCCTCACACACACACACACAGAACTCGGCCTCACACACACACAGAACTCGGCCTCACACACACACACACACACACAGAACTCGGCCTCACACACACACACACACACACAGAACTCGGCCTCACACACACACACAGAACTCGGCCTCACACACACACACACACACACAGAACTCGGCCTCACACACACACACACACACAGAACTCGGCCTCACACACACACACACAGACACACACAGAACTCGGCCTCACACACACAGACAGAACTCGGCGTCACACACACACACAGAACTCGGCGTCACACACACACACAGAACTCGGCGTCACACACACACACAACTCGGCGTCACACACACACAGAACTCGGCGTCACACACACACAGAACTCGGCCTCACACACACACAGAACTCGGCCTCACACACACACACACACACAGAACTCGGCGTCACACACACACACACACACACACACACACAGAACTTGGCCTCACACACACACACACAGAACTCAGCCACACACACACAAACACACACACACTCACAGAACTCGGCCTCACACACAAACACACACTCAGAACTCGGCCTGACACACACACACACACACACACACACAACTCGGCCTCACACACACACACACACACACACACAACTCGGCCACACACACACACACACAACTCGGCCTCACACACACACACAACTCGGCCTCACACACACACACAACTCGGCCTCACACACACACACAACTCGGCCTCACACACACACACAACTCGGCCTCACACACACACACAACTCGGCCTCACACACACACACAACTCGGCCACACATACACACACACAGAACTCGGCGTCACACACACACACACAGAACTCGGCCACACATACACACACACAGAACTCGGCCACACATACACACACACAGAACTCGGCGTCACACACACACACAGAACTCGGCGTCACACACACACACAGAACTCGGCCTCACACACAAACACACACACACTCACAGAACTCGGCCTCACACACAAACACACACTCACAGAACTCGGCCTCACACACACAGAACTCGGCCTCACACACACACACACACACACAACTCGGCCTCACACACACAACTCGGCCTCACACACACACACACAGACCTCGGGCTCACACACACAGACCTCGGGCTCACACACACACACACACACGGGCTCACACACACAGACCTCGGGCTCACACACACACACACACACACAGACCTCGGCCTGACACACACACACAAACACAGACCTCGGCCTCACACACACACACACACACACTCACAGATCTCGGCGTCACACACACACACAGATCTCGGCCACACACACACACACAGAACTCGGCCACACACACACACACAGAACTCGGCCACACACACACACACAGAACTCGGCCACACACACACACACAGAACTCGGCCACACACACAGACACACACAGACCTCGGGCTCACACACACAGACCTCGGGCTCACACACACACACACACACACACACACAGACCTCGGCCTGACACACACACACACACACACAAACACAGACCTCGGCCTCACACACACACACACACACACTCACACACACACACAGATCTCGGCCTCACACACACACACAGATCTCGGCCACACACACACACACAGAACTCGGCCACACACACACACACAGAACTCGGCCACACACACACACACAGAACTCGGCCACACACACACACACACACACAGAACTCGGCCACACACACACACACACACACAGTACTCGGCCACACACACACACACACACAGAACTCGGCCACACACACACACACACACACACAGAACTCGGCCACACACACACACAGAACTCGGCCACACACACACACACACAGAACTCGGCCACACACACACACACACAGAACTCGGCCACACACACACACACACACAGAACTCGGCCACACACACACACACACACACACAGAACTCGGCCACACACACACACACACACACACACAGAACTCGGCCTCACACACACACACAGAACTCGGCCTCACACACACAGAACTCGGCCCCACACACACACACACACACACAGAACTCGGCCTCACACACACACAGAACTCGGCCCCACACACACACACACACACACACAGAACTCGGCCTCACACACACACAGAACTCGGCCTCTCACACACACAGATCTCGGTCTCACACACACACAGAACTCGTCCTCACACACACACACACACACACACACACACACAGAACTCGTCCTCACACACACACACACACACAGAACTCGTCCTTACACACACACACTCACAGAACTCAGCTTCACACACAATCTCACAGAACTCCGCTTCACACACACAATCTCACAGAACTCATCTTCACACACACTCACAGAACTCAGCCTTTTCACACACACACACACACTCACAGACCTCAGCCACACACACACACAGTCACAGAACTCAGCCTCACACACACACACACTCACAGACCTCAGCCACACACACACACAGTCACAGAACTCAGCCTCACACACACACACAGTCACAGAACTCGGCCTCACACACACACACACTCACAGAACTCGGCCTCACACACACACACACTCACAGAACTCGGCCTCACACACACACACACTCACAGAACTCGGCCTCACACACACACACACACTCACAGAACTCGGCCTCACACACACACACACTCACTGAACTCGGCCTCACACACACACACTCACTGAACTCGGCCTCACACACACACACTCACTGAACTCGGCCTCACACACACACACACTCACTGAACTCGGCCTCACACACACACACACTCACTGAACTCGGCCTCACACACACACTCACAGAACTCGGCCTCACACACACACACACACACACACACAGAACTCGGCCTCACACACACACACTCTCAGAACTCAGCCTCTCACACACACACTCTCAGAACTCAGCCTCACACACACACTTACACTCACTCACTCTCACTGACACACACACACACACACAGTCACAGAAATCAGCCACACACACACACACACACACAGTCACAGAACTCGGCCTCACACACACACACACAGTCAAAGAACTCGGCCTCACACACACACACACAGTCACAGAACTCGGCCTCACACACACACACACAGTCACAGAACTCGGCCTCACACACACACACACAGTCACAGAACTCGGCCTCACACACACACACACACACCCAGAACTCGGCCACACACACACACACCCAGAACTCGGCCACACACACACACACCCAGAACTCGGCCTCACACACACACACACAGAACTCGGCCTCACACACACACAGAACTCGGCCTCACACACACACACACACACACAGAACTCGGCCTCACACACACACACACACACACAGAACTCGGCCTCACACACACACACACACACAGAACTCGGCCTCACACACACACACACACACACAGAACTCGGCCTCACACACACACACACACACAGAACTCGGCCTCACACACACACACACAGACACACACAGAACTCGGCCTCACACACACAGACAGAACTCGGCGTCACACACACACACAGAACTCGGCGTCACACACACACACAGAACTCGGCGTCACACACACACACAACTCGGCGTCACACACACACAGAACTCGGCGTCACACACACACAGAACTCGGCCTCACACACACACAGAACTCGGCCTCACACACACACACACACACAGAACTCGGCGTCACACACACACACACACACACACACACACAGAACTTGGCCTCACACACACACACACAGAACTCAGCCACACACACACAAACACACACACACTCACAGAACTCGGCCTCACACACAAACACACACTCAGAACTCGGCCTGACACACACACACACACACACACACACAACTCGGCCTCACACACACACACACACACACACACAACTCGGCCACACACACACACACACAACTCGGCCTCACACACACACACAACTCGGCCTCACACACACACACAACTCGGCCTCACACACACACACAACTCGGCCTCACACACACACACAACTCGGCCTCACACACACACACAACTCGGCCTCACACACACACACAACTCGGCCACACATACACACACACAGAACTCGGCGTCACACACACACACACAGAACTCGGCCACACATACACACACACAGAACTCGGCCACACATACACACACACAGAACTCGGCGTCACACACACACACAGAACTCGGCGTCACACACACACACAGAACTCGGCCTCACACACAAACACACACACACTCACAGAACTCGGCCTCACACACAAACACACACTCACAGAACTCGGCCTCACACACACAGAACTCGGCCTCACACACACACACACACACACAACTCGGCCTCACACACACAACTCGGCCTCACACACACACACACAGACCTCGGGCTCACACACACAGACCTCGGGCTCACACACACACACACACACGGGCTCACACACACAGACCTCGGGCTCACACACACACACACACACACAGACCTCGGCCTGACACACACACACAAACACAGACCTCGGCCTCACACACACACACACACACACTCACAGATCTCGGCGTCACACACACACACAGATCTCGGCCACACACACACACACAGAACTCGGCCACACACACACACACAGAACTCGGCCACACACACACACACAGAACTCGGCCACACACACACACACAGAACTCGGCCACACACACAGACACACACAGACCTCGGGCTCACACACACAGACCTCGGGCTCACACACACACACACACACACACACACAGACCTCGGCCTGACACACACACACACACACACAAACACAGACCTCGGCCTCACACACACACACACACACACTCACACACACACACAGATCTCGGCCTCACACACACACACAGATCTCGGCCACACACACACACACAGAACTCGGCCACACACACACACACAGAACTCGGCCACACACACACACACAGAACTCGGCCACACACACACACACACACACAGAACTCGGCCACACACACACACACACACACAGTACTCGGCCACACACACACACACACACAGAACTCGGCCACACACACACACACACACACACAGAACTCGGCCACACACACACACAGAACTCGGCCACACACACACACACACAGAACTCGGCCACACACACACACACACAGAACTCGGCCACACACACACACACACACAGAACTCGGCCACACACACACACACACACACACAGAACTCGGCCACACACACACACACACACACACACAGAACTCGGCCTCACACACACACACAGAACTCGGCCTCACACACACAGAACTCGGCCCCACACACACACACACACACACAGAACTCGGCCTCACACACACACAGAACTCGGCCCCACACACACACACACACACACACAGAACTCGGCCTCACACACACACAGAACTCGGCCTCTCACACACACAGATCTCGGTCTCACACACACACAGAACTCGTCCTCACACACACACACACACACACACACACACACAGAACTCGTCCTCACACACACACACACACACAGAACTCGTCCTTACACACACACACTCACAGAACTCAGCTTCACACACAATCTCACAGAACTCCGCTTCACACACACAATCTCACAGAACTCATCTTCACACACACTCACAGAACTCAGCCTTTTCACACACACACACACACTCACAGACCTCAGCCACACACACACACAGTCACAGAACTCAGCCTCACACACACACACACTCACAGACCTCAGCCACACACACACACAGTCACAGAACTCAGCCTCACACACACACACAGTCACAGAACTCGGCCTCACACACACACACACTCACAGAACTCGGCCTCACACACACACACACTCACAGAACTCGGCCTCACACACACACACACTCACAGAACTCGGCCTCACACACACACACACACTCACAGAACTCGGCCTCACACACACACACACTCACTGAACTCGGCCTCACACACACACACTCACTGAACTCGGCCTCACACACACACACTCACTGAACTCGGCCTCACACACACACACACTCACTGAACTCGGCCTCACACACACACACACTCACTGAACTCGGCCTCACACACACACTCACAGAACTCGGCCTCACACACACACACACACACACACACAGAACTCGGCCTCACACACACACACTCTCAGAACTCAGCCTCTCACACACACACTCTCAGAACTCAGCCTCACACACACACTTACACTCACTCACTCTCACTGACACACACACACACACACAGTCACAGAAATCAGCCACACACACACACACACACACAGTCACAGAACTCGGCCTCACACACACACACACAGTCAAAGAACTCGGCCTCACACACACACACACAGTCACAGAACTCGGCCTCACACACACACACACAGTCACAGAACTCGGCCTCACACACACACACACAGTCACAGAACTCGGCCTCACACACACACACACAGTCACAGAACTCGGCCTCACACACACACACAGATCTCGGCCTCACACACACACACACAGAACTCGGCCAAACACACACACACACAGAACTCGGCCACACACACACACACACAGAACTCGGCCACACACACACACACACTCACAGAACTCGGCCACACACACACACACACTCACAGAACTCGGCCACACACACACACACACACACACTCACAGAACTCGGCCACACACACACACACACACACACACTCACAGAACTCGGCCACACACACACACACACACTCACAGAACTCGGCCTCACAAACTCACAGAACTCGGCCTCACAAACTCACAGAACTCAGCCTCACACACACACACACACACACACACACAGAACTCAGCCTCACACACACACACAGAACTCAGCCTCTCTCACACACACACACAGAACTCAGCCTCTCTCACACACACACACAGAACTCAGCCTCTCACACACACACTCTCAGAACTCAGCCTCACACACACACTTACACTCTCTCACTCTCACTGACACACACACACACACACAGTCACAGAACTCGGCCTCACACACACACACACAGTCAAAGAACTCGGCCTCACACACACACACACACAGTCAAAGAACTCGGCCTCACACACACACACACAGTCACAGAACTCGGCCTCACACACACAGTCACAGAACTCGTTCTCACACACACAGAACTCGGCCTCACACACACACACAGAACTCGGCCAAACACACACACACACAGAACTCGGCCACACACACACACACACACAGAACTCGGCCACACACACACACACTCACAGAACTCGGCCACACACACACACACACTCACAGAACTCGGCCTCACACACTCACACACTCACAGAACTCGGCCTCACACACTCACACACTCACAGAACTCAGCCTCACAAACTCACAGAACTCAGCCTCACACACACACACACACACACACAGAACTCAGCCACACACACACACAGAACTCAGCCACACACACACACACACACACACACACACAGAACTCAGCCACACACACACACAGAACTCGGCGTCACACACACACACACACACAGAACTTGGCCTCACACACACACACACAGAACTCAGCCACACACACACAAACACACACACACTCACAGAACTCGGCCTCACACACAAACACACACTCAGAACTCGGTCTCACACACACACACACACACACACAACTCGGCCTCACACACACACACACACACAACTCGGCCTCACACACACACACACACACACACACAGAACTCGGCCTCACACACACACACACACACACACACACAGAACTCGGCCTCACACACACACACACACACAGAACTCGGCCTCACACACACACACACACAGAACTCGGCCTCACACACACACACACACACAGAACTCGGCCACACACACACACAGAACTCGGCCACACACACACACAGAACTCGGCCACACACACACACACACACAGAACTCGGCCTCACACACACACACACACAGAACTCGGCCACACACACACACACACACACAGAACTCGGCCTCACACACACACACACACACACAGAACTCGGCCTCACACACACACACAGAACTCGGCCTCACACACACAGAACTCGGCCCCACACACACACACACACACACAGAACTCGGCCTCACACACACACAGAACTCGGCCCCACACACACACACACACACACACAGAACTCGGCCTCACACACACACAGAACTCGGCCTCTCACACACACAGATCTCGGTCTCACACACACACAGAACTCGTCCTCACACACACACACACACACACACACACACAGAACTCGTCCTCACACACACACACACACACAGAACTCGTCCTTACACACACACACTCACAGAACTCAGCTTCACACACAATCTCACAGAACTCCGCTTCACACACACAATCTCACAGAACTCATCTTCACACACACTCACAGAACTCAGCCTTTTCACACACACACACACACACTCACAGACCTCAGCCACACACACACACAGTCACAGAACTCGGCCTCACACACACACACAGTCACAGAACTCGGCCTCACACACACACACACAGAACTCGGCCACACACACACACACACTCACAGAACTCGGCCTCACACACACACACACTCACAGAACTCGGCCTCACACACACACACACTCACAGAACTCGGCCTCACACACACACACACTCACAGAACTCGGCCTCACACACACACACACTCACAGAACTCGGCCTCACACACACACACACTCACAGAACTCGGCCTCACACACACACACACTCACTGAACTCGGCCTCACACACACACACTCACTGAACTCGGCCTCACACACACACACACTCACTGAACTCGGCCTCACACACACACACACTCACTGAACTCGGCCTCACACACACACACACTCACTGAACTCGGCCTCACACACACACTCACAGAACTCGGCCTCACACACACACACACACACACACACAGAACTCGGCCTCACACACACACACTCTCAGAACTCAGCCTCTCACACACACACTCTCAGAACTCAGCCTCACACACACACACACACACACACACAGTCACAGAAATCAGCCACACACACACACACACACACAGTCACAGAACTCGGCCTCACACACACACACAGAACTCAGCCTCACACACACACACAGAACTCAGCCTCTCTCACACACACACACAGAACTCAGCCTCTCACACACACACTCTCAGAACTCAGCCTCTCACACACACACTCTCAGAACTCAGCCTCACACACACACTTACACTCTCTCACTCTCACTGACACACACACACACACACAGTCACAGAACTCGGCCTCACACACACACACACAGTCAAAGAACTCGGCCTCACACACACACACACACAGTCAAAGAACTCGGCCTCACACACACACACACACACACAGTCACAGAACTCGGCCTCACACACACAGTCACAGAACTCGTTCTCACACACACAGAACTCGGCCTCACACACACACACAGAACTCGGCCAAACACACACACACACAGAACTCGGCCACACACACACACACACACAGAACTCGGCCACACACACACACACTCACAGAACTCGGCCACACACACACACACACTCACAGAACTCGGCCTCACACACTCACACACTCACAGAACTCGGCCTCACACACTCACACACTCACAGAACTCAGCCTCACAAACTCACAGAACTCAGCCTCACACACACACACACACACACACAGAACTCAGCCACACACACACACAGAACTCAGCCACACACACACACACACACACACACACACAGAACTCAGCCACACACACACACACAGAACTCGGCGTCACACACACACACACACACAGAACTTGGCCTCACACACACACACACAGAACTCAGCCACACACACACAAACACACACACACTCACAGAACTCGGCCTCACACACAAACACACACTCAGAACTCGGTCTCACACACACACACACACACACACAACTCGGCCTCACACACACACACACACACAACTCGGCCTCACACACACACACACACACACACACAGAACTCGGCCTCACACACACACACACACACACACACACAGAACTCGGCCTCACACACACACACACACACAGAACTCGGCCTCACACACACACACACACACAGAACTCGGCCTCACACACACACACACACACAGAACTCGGCCTCACACACACACACACACACACAGAACTCGGCCACACACACACACAGAACTCGGCCACACACACACACAGAACTCGGCCACACACACACACACACACAGAACTCGGCCTCACACACACACACACACAGAACTCGGCCACACACACACACACACACACAGAACTCGGCCTCACACACACACACACAGAACTCGGCCTCACACACACACACAGAACTCGGCCTCACACACACAGAACTCGGCCCCACACACACACACACACACACAGAACTCGGCCTCACACACACACAGAACTCGGCCCCACACACACACACACACACACACAGAACTCGGCCTCACACACACACAGAACTCGGCCTCTCACACACACAGATCTCGGTCTCACACACACACAGAACTCGTCCTCACACACACACACACACACACACACACACACACAGAACTCGTCCTCACACACACACACACACACAGAACTCGTCCTTACACACACACACTCACAGAACTCAGCTTCACACACAATCTCACAGAACTCCGCTTCACACACACAATCTCACAGAACTCATCTTCACACACACTCACAGAACTCAGCCTTTTCACACACACACTCAAAGACCTCAGCCACACACACACACAGTCACAGAACTCGGCCTCACACACACACACAGTCACAGAACTCGGCCTCACACACACACACACAGAACTCGGCCACACACACACACACACACTCACAGAACTCGGCCTCACACACACACACACTCACAGAACTCGGCCTCACACACACACACACTCACAGAACTCGGCCTCACACACACACACACTCACAGAACTCGGCCTCACACACACACACACTCACTGAACTCGGCCTCACACACACACACTCACTGAACTCGGCCTCACACACACACACTCACTGAACTCGGCCTCACACACACACACACTCACTGAACTCGGCCTCACACACACACACACTCACTGAACTCGGCCTCACACACACACTCACAGAACTCGGCCTCACACACACACACACACACACACACAGAACTCGGCCTCACACACACACACTCTCAGAACTCAGCCTCTCACACACACACTCTCAGAACTCAGCCTCACACACACACTTACACTCACTCACTCTCACTGACACACACACACACACACACACACAGTCACAGAAATCAGCCACACACACACACACACACAGTCACAGAACTCGGCCTCACACACACACACAGAACTCAGCCTCACACACACACACAGAACTCAGCCTCTCTCACACACACACACAGAACTCAGCCTCTCACACACACACTCTCAGAACTCAGCCTCTCACACACACACTCTCAGAACTCAGCCTCTCACACACACACTCTCAGAACTCAGCCTCACACACACACTTACACTCTCTCACTCTCACTGACACACACACACACACACAGTCACAGAACTCGGCCTCACACACACACACACACAGTCAAAGAACTCGGCCTCACACACACACACACACACACAGTCACAGAACTCGGCCTCACACACACAGTCACAGAACTCGTTCTCACACACACAGAACTCGGCCTCACACACACACACAGAACTCGGCCAAACACACACACACACAGAACTCGGCCACACACACACACACACACAGAACTCGGCCACACACACACACACTCACAGAACTCGGCCACACACACACACACACTCACAGAACTCGGCCTCACACACTCACAGAACTCGGCCTCACACACTCACACACTCACAGAACTCAGCCTCACAAACTCACAGAACTCAGCCTCACACACACACACACACACACACAGAACTCAGCCACACACACACACAGAACTCAGCCACACACACACACACACACACACACACACAGAACTCAGCCACACACACACACAGAACTCGGCGTCACACACACACACACACAGAACTTGGCCTCACACACACACACACAGAACTCAGCCACACACACACAAACACACACACACTCACAGAACTCGGCCTCACACACAAACACACACTCAGAACTCGGTCTCACACACACACACACACACACACAACTCGGCCTCACACACACACACACACACAACTCGGCCTCACACACACACACACACACACAGAACTCGGCCTCACACACACACACACACACACACACACACAGAACTCGGCCTCACACACACACACACACACAGAACTCGGCCTCACACACACACACACACACAGAACTCGGCCTCACACACACACACACACACACAGAACTCGGCCACACACACACACAGAACTCGGCCACACACACACACAGAACTCGGCCACACACACACACACACACAGAACTCGGCCTCACACACACACACACACAGAACTCGGCCACACACACACACACACACACAGAACTCGGCCTCACACACACACACACACACACAGAACTCGGCCTCACACACACACACAGAACTCGGCCTCACACACACAGAACTCGGCCCCACACACACACACACACACACAGAACTCGGCCTCACACACACACAGAACTCGGCCCCACACACACACACACACACACACAGAACTCGGCCTCACACACACACAGAACTCGGCCTCTCACACACACAGATCTCGGTCTCACACACACACAGAACTCGTCCTCACACACACACACACACACACACACACACACAGAACTCGTCCTCACACACACACACACACACAGAACTCGTCCTTACACACACACACTCACAGAACTCAGCTTCACACACAATCTCACAGAACTCCGCTTCACACACACAATCTCACAGAACTCATCTTCACACACACTCACAGAACTCAGCCTTTTCACACACACACACACACTCACAGACCTCAGCCACACACACACACAGTCACAGAACTCGGCCTCACACACACACACAGTCACAGAACTCGGCCTCACACACACACACACAGAACTCGGCCACACACACACACACACTCACAGAACTCGGCCTCACACACACACACACTCACAGAACTCGGCCTCACACACACACACACTCACAGAACTCGGCCTCACACACACACACACTCACAGAACTCGGCCTCACACACACACACACTCACTGAACTCGGCCTCACACACAAACACTCACTGAACTCGGCCTCACACACACACACTCACTGAACTCGGCCTCACACACACACACACTCACTGAACTCGGCCTCACACACACACACACTCACTGAACTCGGCCTCACACACACACACACTCACTGAACTCGGCCTCACACACACACTCACAGAACTCGGCCTCACACACACACACACACACACACACAGAACTCGGCCTCACACACACACACTCTCAGAACTCAGCCTCTCACACACACACTCTCAGAACTCAGCCTCACACACACACTTACACTCACTCACTCTCACTGACACACACACACACACACACACAGTCACAGAAATCAGCCACACACACACACACACACAGTCACAGAACTCGGCCTCACACACACACACACAGTCAAAGAACTCGGCCTCACACACACACACACAGTCACAGAACTCGGCCTCACACACACACACACAGTCACAGAACTCGGCCTCACACACACACACACAGTCACAGAACTCGGCCTCACACACACACACACAGTCACAGAACTCGGCCTCACACACACACACAGATCTCGGCCTCACACACACACACACAGAACTCGGCCAAACACACACACACACAGAACTCGGCCACACACACACACACACAGAACTCGGCCACACACACACACACACAGAACTCGGCCACACACACACACACTCACAGAACTCGGCCACACACACACAGACACTCACAGAACTCGGCCACACACACACACACACACTCACAGAACTCGGCCACACACACACACACACACTCACAGAACTCGGCCTCACACACTCACAGAACTCGGCCTCACAAACTCACAGAACTCAGCCTCACACACACACACACACACACACACACACACACAGAACTCAGCCTCACACACACACACAGAACTCAGCCTCACACACACACACAGAACTCAGCCTCTCTCACACACACACACAGAACTCAGCCTCTCACACACACACTCTCAGAACTCAGCCTCTCACACACACACTCTCAGAACTCAGCCTCACACACACACTTACACTCTCTCACTCTCACTGACACACACACACACACACACAGTCACAGAACTCGGCCTCACACACACACACACAGTCAAAGAACTCGGCCTCACACACACACACACACAGTCAAAGAACTCGGCCTCACACACACACACACACACACAGTCACAGAACTCGGCCTCACACACACAGTCACAGAACTCGTTCTCACACACACAGAACTCGGCCTCACACACACACACAGAACTCGGCCAAACACACACACACACAGAACTCGGCCACACACACACACACTCACAGAACTCGGCCACACACACACACACACTCACAGAACTCGGCCTCACACACTCACACACTCACAGAACTCGGCCTCACACACTCACACACTCACAGAACTCAGCCTCACAAACTCACAGAACTCAGCCTCACACACACACACACACACACACACACAGAACTCAGCCACACACACACACAGAACTCAGCCACACACACACACACACACACACACACACAGAACTCAGCCACACACACACACAGAACTCGGCGTCACACACACACACACACAGAACTTGGCCTCACACACAGAACTCAGCCACACACACACAAACACACACACACTCACAGAACTCGGCCTCACACACAAACACACACTCAGAACTCGGTCTCACACACACACACACAACTCGGCCTCACACACACACACACACACAACTCGGCCTCACACACACACACACACACAACTCGGCCTCACACACACACACACACACAACTCGGCCTCACACACACACACAGAACTCGGCCTCACACACACACACACACACACACACACAGAACTCGGCCTCACACACACACACACACACAGAACTCGGCCTCACACACACACACACACAGAACTCGGCCTCACACACACACACACACACAGAACTCGGCCACACACACACACAGAACTCGGCCACACACACACACAGAACTCGGCCACACACACACACACACACAGAACTCGGCCTCACACACACACACACACAGAACTCGGCCACACACACACACACACACACAGAACTCGGCCTCACACACACACACACACACACAGAACTCGGCCACACACACAGAACTCGGCCACACACACAGAACTCGGCCTCACACACAGAACTCGGCCTCGCACACACACAAACACACACACACACACACAGAACTCGGCCACGCACACACACACAGAACTCGGCCACGCACACACACACACACACACACAACTCGGCCTCACACACACACACAACTCGGCCTCACACACACACACAACTCGGCCTCACACACACACACAACTCGGCCTCACACACACACACAACTCGGCCTCACACACACACACAACTCGGCCTCACACACACACACAGAACTCGGCGTCACACACACACACACAGAACTCGGCCACACATACACACACACAGAACTCGGCGTCACACACACACACAGAACTCGGCGTCACACACACACAACTCGGCCTCACACACACACTCACAGAACTCGGCCTCACACACACAGAACTCGGCCTCACACACACACACACACACACAACTCGGCCTCACACACACAACTCGGCCTCACACACACAACTCGGCCTCACACACACACACACAGACCTCGGGCTCACACACACAGACCTCGGGCTCACACACACACACACACGGGCTCACACACACACACACACACACAGACCTCGGCCTGACACACACACACAAACACAGACCTCGGCCTCACACACACACACACACACACACTCACACACACACACAGATCTCGGCGTCACACACACACACACAGATCTCGGCGTCACACACACACACACAGATCTCGGCCACACACACACACACAGAACTCGGCCACACACACACACACAGAACTCGGCCACACACACAGAACTCGGCCACACACACACACATACACACAGACCTCGGGCTCACACACACAGACCTCGGGCTCACACACACACACACAGACCTCGGCCTGACACACACACACACACACACACACAAACACAGACCTCGGCCTCACACACACACACACAGATCTCGGCCACACACACACACACACAGATCTCGGCCTCACACACACACACAGATCTCGGCCACACACACACACACAGATCTCGGCCACACACACACACACAGATCTCGGCCACACACACACACACAGATCTCGGCCACACACACACACACACAACTCGGCCACACACACAGAACTCGGCCACACACAGAACTCGGCCACACACACACACACACAGAACTCGGCCACACACACACACACACACAGAACTCGGCCACACACACACACACACACAGAACTCGGCCACACACACACACACACAGAACTCGGCCACACACACACACACACACAGAACTCGGCCACACACACACACACACAGAACTCGGCCACACACACACACACACAGAACTCGGCCACACACACACACACACAGAACTCGGCCACACACACACACAGATCTCGGCCACACACACACACACAGAACTCGGCCACACACACAGAACTCGGCCTCACACACACACAGAACTCGGCCCCACACACACACACACACAGAACTCGGCCTCTCACACACACAGATCTCGGTCTCACACACACACAGAACTCGTCCTCACACACACACACACACACACACACACAGAACTCGTCCTCACACACACACACACACACAGAACTCGGCCTTACACACACACACTCACAGAACTCAGCTTCACACACAATGTCACAGAACTCCGCTTCACACACACAATCTCACAGAACTCATCTTCACACACACAATCTCACAGAACTCATCTTCACACACACACTCTCACAGAACTCATCTTCACACACACACTCTCACAGAACTCAGCTTCACGCACACACTCACTGAACTCAGCTTCACGCACACACTCACAGAACTCAGCCTCACACACTCTCACAGAACTCAGCCTCACACACTCTCACAGAACTCAGCCTTTTCACACACACACACACACTCACAGACCTCAGCCTCACACACACACAGTCACAGAACTCAGCCTCTCACACAGTCACAGAACTCAGCCTCACACACACACACAGTCACAGAACTCGGCCTCACACACACACACAGAACTCGGCCTCACACACACACACAGAACTCGGCCTCACACACACAGAACTCGGCCTCACACACACACACACAGAACTCGGCCACACACACACACACACTCACAGAACTCGGCCACACACACACTCACAGAACTCGGCCTCACACACACACACACTCACAGAACTCGGCCTCACACACACACACACTCACAGAACTCGGCCTCACACACACACACTCACTGAACTCGGCCTCACACACACACACTCACTGAACTCGGCCTCACACACACACACACTCACTGAACTCGGCCTCACACACACACTCACTGAACTCGGCCTCACACACACACACACTCACAGAACTCGGCCTCACACACACACACACACACACACACACACACAGAACTCGGCCTCACACACACACACAGAACTCAGCCTCACACACAGAACTCAGCCTCTCACACACACACACTCAGAACTCAGCCTCTCACACACACACTCTCAGAACTCAGCCTCACACACACACTTACACTCACTCACTCTCACTGACACACACACACACACACACACAGTCACAGAAATCAGCCACACACACACACACACAGTCACAGAACTCGGCCTCACACACACACACACACAGTCAAAGAACTCAGCCTCACACACACACACACAGTCAAAGAACTCGGCCTCACACACACACACACAGTCACAGAACTCGGCCTCACACACACACATACAGTCACAGAACTCGGCCTCACACACACACACACAGTCACAGAACTCGGCCTCACACACACACACAGTCACAGAACTCGGCCTCACACACACACACAGAACTCGGCCTCACACACACACACACACAGAACTCGGCCACACACACACACTCACAGAACTCGGCCACACACACACACACTCACAGAACTCGGCCACACACACACACACTCACAGAACTCGGCCACACACACACACACACACTCACAGAACTCGGCCTCACACACTCACAGAACTCAGCCTCACAAACTCACAGAACTCAGCCTCACACACACACACACACACACACACAGAACTCAGCCTCACACACACACACAGAACTCAGCCTCACACACACACACAGAACTCAGCCTCTCTCTCACACACACACAGAACTCAGCCTCTCACACACACACTCTCAGAACTCAGCCTCTCACACACACACTCTCAGAACTCAGCCTCTCACACACACACTCTCAGAACTCAGCCTCACACACACACTTACACTCACTCACTCTCACTGACACACACACACAGTCACAGAACTCGGCCTCACACACACACACAGTCACAGAACTCGGCCTCACACACACACACACAGTCAAAGAACTCGGCCTCACACACACACACACACAGTCAAAGAACTCGGCCTCACACACACACACACACACAGTCACAGAACTCGGCCTCACACACACACACACAGTCACAGAACTCGGCCACACACACACAGTCACAGAACTCGGCCACACACACACAGTCACAGAACTCGGCCTCACACACACAGTCACAGAACTCGGCCTCACACACACACACAGAACTCGGCCTCACACACAGAACTCGGCCAAACACACACACACACAGAACTCGGCCACACACACACACACACTCACAGAACTCGGCCACACACACACACACACTCACAGAACTCGGCCTCACAAACTCACAGAACTCAGCCACACACACACACACACACACACACACACACACACACACACACACACACACAGAACTCAGCCACACACACACACACACACACACACAGAACTCGGCCACACACACACACACACACACAGAACTCAGCCACACACACACACACACACAGAACTCAGCCACACGCACACACACACTCTCACAGAACTCAGCCTCACGCACACACACTTACTCACACACACACACACACACACACACTTACACACACTCACTCTCACTCTCACACACACACACACACACACACACACACAGTCACAGAACTCAGCCTCACACACACACACAC
>JAVLUX010000195.1:667500-692500 GCA_032164185.1 Moxostoma hubbsi | reverse complement strand
CACTCACACACACAGTCACAGAACTCAGCCTTACACACACACACACACACTCTCACAGAACTCAGCCTCACACACACACTCACAGAACTCAGCCTCACACACAGTCACAGAACTCACACACAGAACTCAGCCACACACACACTCTCACAGAACTCAGCCACACACACACACACTCTCACAGAACTCAGCCACACACACACTCACAGAACTCAGCCACACACACACACAGTCACAGAACTCAGCCTCACACACACAGTCACAGAACTCAGCCTCACACACACAGTCACAGAACTCAGCCTCACACACACAGTCACAGAACTCAGCCTCACACACACACACACACAGTCACAGAACTCAGCCTCACACACACACACAGTCACAGAACTCAGCCTCACACACACACACACACAGTCACAGAACTCAGCTTCACACACACACACAGTCACAGAACTCAGCCTTACACACACACAGTCACAGAACTCAGCCTTACACACACACACACAGTCACAGAACTCAGCCTCACACACTCACAGAACTCAGCCTCACACACACACACTCTCACAGAACTCAGCCTCACACACACACACTCTCACAGAACTCAGCTTCACACACACACACACACTCTCACAGAACTCAGCTTCACACACACACACACTCTCACAGAACTCAGCCTCACACACACACCCTCACAGAACTCAGCCTCACACACACACACTCTCACAGAACTCAGCCTCACACACAGTCACAGAACTCAGCCTTACACATACACACACACACACTCACAGAACTCAGCTTCACACACACTCACAGAACTCGGCCTCACACACACACTCACAGAAGTCAGCCTCACACACACACTCACAGAAGTCAGCCTCACACACACACACTCTCTCACAGAACTCAGCCACACACACACTCTCACAGAACTCAGCTTGCCACACACACACACACACACACTCACAGAACTCAGCCTTACACACACACACTCTCACAGAACTCAGCTTCATACACACACACTCACAGAACTCAGCCTCACACACACACAGAACTCAGCCTCACACACACACAGAACTCAGCCTCACACACACACACACACACACTCACAGAACTCTGCCTCACTCACTCACTCACTCACACACACTCACAGAACACGGCCTCACGCACACACTCACTCACACACACTCACAGAACTCTGCCTCACTCACTCACTCACTCACACACACTCACAGAACACGGCCTCACACACACACTCACAGAACTCGGCCTCACAAACTCACACACACTCACAGAACTCAGCCTTACACACACACTCAGAACTCAGCCTCACAAACACACACAATCACAGAACTCAGCCTCACAAACTCACACACACACTCAAAAAACTCAGCTTCACACACACACACACTCACAGAACTCAGCCTCACAAACTCACACACTCACAGAACTCAGCCTCACACACACACTCTCACAGAACTCAGCCTCACAAACACACACACACACACTCACAAAACTCAGCTTCACACACACACACTCTCACAGAACTCAGCCTCACAAACTCACACACACTCTCACAGAACTCAGCCACACACACACACTCTCTCATAGAACTCAGCTTCACACACACACACACACACACTCTCTCACAGAACTCAGCCTTACACACACTCACAGAAGTCAGCCTTACACACACACACTCACAGAACTCAGCCTTACACACACGCACACTCACAGAACTCAGCCTCACAAACTCACACACACTCATAAAACTCAGTTTCACAAACTCACACACACACTCTCACAGAACTCAGCCTCACACACTCACAGAACTCAGCCTCACACACACACACACACACACACACTCACAGAACTCAGCCTCACACACTCACAGACCTCAGCCTCACACACTCACAGACCTCAGCCTCACACACTCACAGACCTCAGCCTCACACACTCACAGACCTCAGCCTCACACACTCACAGAACTCAGCCTCACACACTCACAGACCTCAGCCTTACACACTCACAGAACTCAGCCTTTCACACACACACTCACACACTCACAGAACTCGGCTACACACACACACTCACACACTCACAGAACTCGGCTACACACACACACACACACTCACACACTCACAGAACTCGGCTGCACACTCACACACTCACTCAACTCAGCCTCACACACACTCACTCAACTCAGCCTCACACACACTCACTCAACTCAGCCTCACACACACTCACAGAACTCAGCCACACACACACTCACAGAACTCAGCCACACACACACACACACACTCACAGAACTCAGCCTCACACACACTCACAGAACTCAGCCTCACACACACACACTCACAGAAGTCAGCCTCAAACACACACACTCTCACAGAAGTCAGCCTCACACACTCTCACAGAAGTCAGCCTCACACACACACACTCACAGACCTCAGCCTTACACACACACACTGACAGAACTCAGCCTTACACACACACACACTGACAGAACTCAGCCTCACACACAGCCTCACACACACACACACTCTCACAGAAGTCAGCCTCACACACACACACACTCACAGAACTCAGCCTCACAGACACACTCACTCAACTCAGCTACACACACTCACAGAACTCATTCTCACACACTCACACACACACACTCACAGATCTCAGCCTTACACACACACACACTGACAGAACTCAGCTACACACACACACACTCACAGAACTCAGCCTCACACACACACTCACAGAACTCAGCCTCACACACACACACTCACAGAACTCAGCCTCACACACACACACTCACAGAACTCAGCCTCACACACACACACTCACTCAACTCAGCTACACACACACACACACACTCACTCAACTCAGCTACACACACACACACTCACTCACAGAACTCAGCCTCACACACTCACAGAACTCAGCCTCACACACACACACTCACAGAACTCAGCCTCACACACACACAGAACTCAGCCTCACACACACACACACACAGTCACAGAACTCAGCCTTACACACACACACACACTCACAGAAGTCAGCCTCACACACTCACAGAAGTCAGCCTCACACACACACTCACAGAAGTCAACCACACACACACACTCTCACAGAACTCAACCACACACACACACTCTCACAGAACTCAGCCACACACACACTCTCACAGAACTCAGCCTGCCACACACACACTCTCACAGAACTCAGCCTGCCACACACACACTCTCACAGACCTCAGCCACACACACACACACACACACACACACACACACACACACACACACACACACACACACTCACAGAACTCAGCCTCACACACACACATACACTCACAGAACTCAGCCTCACACACACACACACACACTCACAGAACTCAGCCACACACACACACACACACACTCACAGAACTCAGCCTCACACACACACATACACTCACAGAACTCAGCCTTACACACACACAGAACTCAGCCTCACACAGAACTCAGCCTTACACACACACACAGTCACAGAACTCAGCCTTACACACACACTCACAGAAGTCAGCCTCACACACACACTCACAGAAGTCAGCCTCACACACACTCACAGAAGTCAGCCACACACACACTCTCACAGAACTCAGCTTCACATACACACACACACTCTCTCACAGAACTCAGCCACACACACACTCTCACAGAACTCAGCTTGCCACACACACACACACACTCACAGAACTCAGCCTTACACACACACACTCTCACAGAACTCAGCTTCATACACACACACTCACAGAACTCAGCCTCACACACACACAGAACTCAGCCTCACACACACACACACACACTCTCACAGAACTCAGCCTCACACACACACACTCACACACTCACAGAACTCAGCCTCACACACACACACATTCACAGAACTCAGCCTCACACACACACACACACTCACAGAACTCAGCCTCACACACACACACAATCTCACAGAACTCAGCTTCACACTCACACACTCACAGAACTCGGCTGCACACACACACACTCAACTCAGCCTCACACACACACACTCACTCAACTCAGCCTCACACACACACACTCACTCAACTCAGCCTCACACACACACACTCACTCAACTCAGCCTCACACACACACACTCACAGAACTCAGCCTCACACACACTCACTCAACTCAGCCTCACACACACTCACTCAACTCAGCCTCACACACACACACACTCACTCAACTCAGCCTCACACACACACACTCACTCAACTCAGCCTCACACACACACACTCACAGAACTCAGCCTCACACACACACACTCACAGAACTCAGCCTCACACACACACTCTCACAGAAGTCAGCCTCACACACTCTCACAGAAGTCAGCCTCACACACTCACACACACACACTCACAGAACTCAGCCTGCCACACACACACACTCACAGACTTCAGCCACACACACACACACACACACACACTCACAGAACTCAGCCTCACACACTAACAGAACTCAGCCTCACACACTCACAGAACTCAGCCTCACACACACACACACACACACTCACAGAACTCAGCCTCACACACACACACAATCACAGAACTCAGCCTCACACACACACACAATCACAGAACTCAGCCTTACACACACACACACACACAGTCACAGAACTCAGCCTTACACACACACACACACTCACAGAAGTCAGCCTCACACACTCACAGAAGTCAGCCTCACACACACTCTCACAGAACTCAGCCACACACACTCTCACAGAACTCAGCTTCACACACACTCACAGAACTCAGCCTGCCACACACACTCTCACAGACCTCAGCCACACACACTCACAGAACTCAGCCTCACACACACACACACACACACTCACAGAACTCAGCCACACACACACACACACAGAACTCAGCCACACACACACACACACAGTCACAGAACTCAGCCTTACACACACAGTCACAGAACTCAGCCTTACACACACACACACTCACAGACTTCAGCCACACACACACTCACAGAACTCAGCCTCACACACACACACAATCACAGAACTCAGCCTTACACACACACACAGTCACAGAACTCAGCCTTACACACACACACACACTCACAGAAGTCAGCCTCACACACTCACAGAAGTCAGCCTCACACACACACTCACAGAAGTCAGCCTCACACACACTCTCACAGAACTCAGCCACACACACACACACTCTCACAGAACTCAGCTTCACACACACTCACAGAACTCAGCCTGCCACACACACACTCTCACAGACCTCAGCCACACACACACACTCACAGAACTCAGCCTCACACACACACACACACACTCACAGAACTCAGCCACACACACACACACACAGAACTCAGCCACACACACACACACAGTCACAGAACTCAGCCTTACACACACAGTCACAGAACTCAGCCTTACACACACACACTCACAGAAGTCAGCCACACACACACACTCACAGAAGTCAGCCTCACACACACACTCACAGAAGTCAGCCACACACACACACTCTCTCACAGAACTCAGCCACACACACACACTCTCACAGAACTCAGCTTCACACACACACACACACTCTCTCACAGAACTCGGCTTCACACACACACACACTCTGACAGACCTCAGCCTTACACACACACACACACTCTGACAGACCTCAGCCTTACACACACACACACACTCTGACAGACCTCAGCCTTACACACACACACACTCTCACAGAACTCAGCCTTACACACACACACTCTCACAGAACTCAGCTTCACACACACACACTCTCACAGAACTCAGCTTCACACACACACTCACAGAACTCAGCTTCACACACATACACACACACTCACAGAACTCAGCCTCACACACACACAGAACTCAGCCTCACACACACACACACTCTCACAGAACTCAGCCACAAACACACACACACACACACTCACAGAACTCAGCCTCACACACACACACACTCACAGAACTCAGCTTCACACTCACACACTCAAAGAACTCGGCTGCACACACACACTCACTCAACTCAGCCTCACACACACTCACTCAACGCAGCCTCACACACACTCACTCAACGCAGCCTCACACACACTCACTCAACGCAGCCTCACACACACTCACTCAACTCAGCCTCACACACACTCACTCAACTCAGCCTCACACACACTCACAGAACTCAGCCTCACACACACTCACAGAACTCAGCCTCACATACACACACTCACAGAACTCAGCCTCACACACACACTCTCACAGAAGTCAGCCTCACACACTCACACACTCTCACAGAAGTCAGCCTCACACACTCACACACTCTCACAGAAGTCAGCCTCACACACTCACACACACACACTCACAGACCTCAGCCTTACACACACACACACACACACTGACAGAAGTCAGCCACACACACAGAACTCAGCCTCACACACACACACTCACAGAAGTCAGCCTCACACACACACACACTCACAGAAGTCAGCCTCACACACACACACACTCACAGAAGTCAGCCTCACACACACACACACTCACAGAACTCAGCCTCACACACACACTCACTCAACTCAGCTACACACACACACACTCACAGAACTCATTCTCACACACTCACACACACTCACAGAACTCATTCTCACACACTCACACACACTCACAGACCTCAGCCTTACACACACACACACTCACAGAACTCAGCCTCACACACACACTCACAGAACTCAGCCTCACACACACTCACAGAACTCAGCCTCACACACACTCACAGAACTCAGCCTCACACACACACACTCACTCAACTCAGCTACACACACACACACACTCTCAACTCAGCTACACACACACACACACACACACACTCTCACAGAACTCAGCCTGCCACACACACACTCTCACAGACTTCAGCCACACACACACACACACACACACACACACACACACACTCACAGAACTCAGCCTCACACACTCACAGAACTCAGCCTCACACACACACACACACTCACAGAAGTCAGCCTCACACACACACTCACAGAACTCAGCCTCACACACACACTCACAGAACTCAGCCTCACACACACACACAGAACTCAGCCTCACACACACACACAATCACAGAACTCAGCCTCACACACACACACAATCACAGAACTCAGCCTCACACACACACACACAATCACAGAACTCAGCCTCACACACACACACACAATCACAGAACTCAGCCTTACACACACACACACACTCACAGAAGTCAGCCTCACACACACACTCACAGAAGTCAGCCTCACACACACTCTCACAGAACTCAGCCACA
The DNA here is from genome assembly GCA_032164185.1 of Moxostoma hubbsi. Lineage (NCBI taxonomy): Eukaryota > Metazoa > Chordata > Actinopteri > Cypriniformes > Catostomidae > Moxostoma > Moxostoma hubbsi. The sequence continues at coordinate 685,161 of JAVLUX010000195.1, read as the reverse complement.
CACACACTCACAGAACTCAGCCTGCCACACACACTCACAGACCTCAGCCACACACACACACACACACACACACTCACAGAACTCAGCCTCACACACACACAGAACTCAGCCACACACACACACACACAGAACTCAGCCTCACACACACACACACAGAACTCAGCCTCACACACACACAGTCACAGAACTCAGCCTTACACACACACACACACACACACACACACTCACAGAAGTCAGCCTCACACACACACTCACAGAAGTCAGCCTCACACACACACTCACAGAAGTCAGCCTCACACACACACTCACAGAAGTCAGCCACACACACACACTCTCTCACAGAACTCAGCCACACACACACACTCACAGAATTCAGCTTCACACACACACACTCTGACAGACCTCAGCCTTACACACACACACTCTCACAGACCTCAGCCTTACACACACACACTCTCACAGAACTCAGCTTCATACACACACACTCACAGAACTCAGCCTCACACACACACACACACACTCTCACAGAACTCAGCCTCACACACACACACACACTCTCACAGAACTCAGCTTCACATACACACACACATTCTCTCACAGAACTCAGCTTCACATACACACACACATTCTCTCACAGAACTCAGCCACACACACACACACACACTGACAGACCTCAGCCTTACACACACACACTCTCACAGACCTCAGCCTTACACACACACACTCTCACAGAACTCAGCTTCATACACACACACTCACAGAACTCAGCCTCACACACACACACACACACTCTCACAGAACTCAGCCTCACACACACACACACACTCTCACAGAACTCAGCCTCACACACACACACACACACTCACAGAACTCAGCCTCACACACACACACACTCACAGAACTCAGCCTCACACACACACACAATCTCACAGAACTCAGCTTCACACACACACAATCTCACAGAACTCAGCTTCACACACACACACAATCTCACAGAACTCAGCCTCACACACACACTCACAGAACTCCGCTTCACACACACACACAATCTCACAGAACTCAGCTTCACACACACACACAATCTCACAGAACTCAGCCTTACACACACACACACACTCTCTCACAGACCTCAGCCTTACACACACTCACAGAACTTAGCTTCACACACACACACACACACACACACACACACACACACACACACACACACACACAGTCTCACAGAACTCAGCTTCACACACACACACTCACAGAACTCAGCCTCACACACTCTCACAGAACTCAGCTTCACACACACACACACTCTCATAGAACTCAGCCTCTCACACACACACACACACAAACAGAACTCAGCTTCACACACACACTCTCATAGAACTCAGCCTCACACACACACACACACACAGAACTCAGCCACACACACACACTCACAGAATTCAGCCTCACACACAAACACACACTCACACAGAACTCAGCCACACACACACACCAAACACACACATTCTCACAGAACTCAGCCACACACACACACACAGTCACAGAACTCAGCCTCACACACACACACTCACAGAACTCAGCCATACACACACACAGTCACAGAACTCAGCCTCACACACACACACAGTCACAGAACTCAGCCTCACACACACACACACTCACAGAACTCAGCCATACACACACAGTCACAGAACTCAGCCTCACACACACTCTCACAGAACTCAGCCACACACACACACACACTCTCACAGAACTCAGCCTGCCACACACACTCTCACAGACCTCAGCCACACACACACACACACACACACACACACTCACAGAACTCAGCCTCACACACACAGAACTCAGCCACACACACACACACACAGAACTCAGCCTCACACACACACACACAGAACTCAGCCTCACACACACACACACAGTCACAGAACTCAGCCTTACACACACACACACACACACACACAGAAGTCAGCCTCACACACACACTCACAGAAGTCAGCCTCACACACACACTCACAGAAGTCAGCCTCACACACACACTCACAGAAGTCAGCCACACACACACACTCTCTCACAGAACTCAGCCACACACACACACTCACAGAATTCAGCTTCACACACACACACTCTGACAGACCTCAGCCTTACACACACACACACTCTCACAGAACTCAGCTTCTCATACACACACACATTCTCTCACAGAACTCAGCTTCATATACACACACATTCTCTCACAGAACTCAGCCACACACACACACACACACTGACAGACCTCAGCCTTACACACACACACTCTCACAGAACTCAGCTTCACACACATACACACACACTCACAGAACTCAGCCTCACACACACACACACTCTCACAGAACTCAGCCTCACACACACACACACACACTCTCACAGAACTCAGCCTCACACACACACTCACACAACTCAGCCTCACACACACACACAATCTCACAGAACTCAGCTTCACACACACACAATCTCACAGAACTCAGCTTCACACACACACACAATCTCACAGAACTCAGCCTCACACACACACTCACAGAACTCAGCTTCACACACACACACAATCTCACAGAACTCAGCTTCACACACACACACAATCTCACAGAACTCAGCCTTACACACACACACACTCTCTCACAGACCTCAGCCTTACACACACTCACAGAACTTAGCTTCACACACACACACACACACACACACACACACAGTCTCACAGAACTCAGCTTCACACACACACACTCACAGAACTCAGCCTCACACACACACTCACAGAACTCAGCTTCACACACACACTCTCACAGAACTCAGCTTCACACACACACACTCTCATAGAACTCAGCCTCACACACACACACACACAAACAGAACTCAGCTTCACACACACACTCTCATAGAACTCAGCCTCACACACACACACACACACAGAACTCAGCCACACACACACACTCACAGAATTCAGCCTCACACACAAACACACACTCACACAGAACTCAGCCACACACACACACCAAACACACACATTCTCACAGAACTCAGCCACACACAGTCACAGAACTCAGCCTCACACACACACACTCACAGAACTCAGCCATACACACACACAGTCACAGAACTCAGCCTCACACACACACACAGTCACAGAACTCAGCCTCACACACACACACACTCACAGAACTCAGCCATACACACACACACTCACAGAACTCAGCCTCACACACACACTCACAGAACTCAGCCTCACACACACACAGTCACAGAACTCAGCCTCACACACACACAGTCACAGAACTCAGCCATACACACACACACACTCACAGAACTCAGCCATACACACACACACTCACAGAACTCAGCCTCACACACACACACTCACAGAACTCAGCCTCACACACACAGTCACAGAACTCAGCCTCACACACACTCACAGAACTCAGCCATACACACACACACACACTCACAGAACTCAGCCATACACACACACACACACTCACAGAACTCAGCCTCACACACACACACACACACACAGTCACAGAACTCAGCCTCACACACACACACACACACAGTCACAGAACTCAGCCTCACACACACACACACACAGTCACAGAACTCAGCCTCACACACACACACAGTCACAGAACTCAGCCTCACACACACAGTCACATAACTCAGCCTCACACACACACACTCTCTCACTCATTCTCTTTCACTCTCTCACACACACACACTCTCACTCATTCTCACACTCTCTAACACTCATACTCTCTCATACTCGCGCTCTCACACTCGTGCTCTCACTCATTCTCATTCTCTCACACTCCTTCTCATACTCTCTCACACTCACTCTCTCACACTCGCTCTCTCACACTCGCACACTCTCACACTCATACTCTCGTACTCTCACACTCGTACTCTCACACTCGCACTCTCATACTCTCTCACTCGCACTCATACACGCTCTCTCACTCGCACTCGTGCTCTCTCATACTCTCACACTCATACTATCTCACGCTCACACGCTCTCACACTCACGCTCTCACACTCACTCTCTCACATGCTCACACACTCTCACACGCTCTCTCACGCTCACTCTCTCACGCTCTCTCACATGCTCTCACACTCGCACGCTCTCACACTCGCACGCTCTCACTCTCACACGCTCTCACTCTCACACGCTCACGCTCTCACTCTCACACGCTCTCACTCTCACACGCTCTCACACACTCGCTCTTACACACTCGCTCTCACACTCGCACGCTCTCACACTTGCACGCTCTCACACTCGCACGCTCACGCTCTCACTCTCACACGCTCTCACACACTCGCTCTCTCACACTCGCTCTCACACACTCGCTCTCTCGCTCTCACACACTCACTCTCTCGCTCTCACACGCTCACGCTCTCGCTCTCACACTCGCTCTCTCACACTCGCTCTCTCACTCACTCTCACACGCTCTCTCTCTCTCACTCTCGCCCTCACACTCGCAGAGCTCAGCCTCACACTCACACATGTAAAGCAGAGAAAGTGCACATTATCTCAGATTCATGACTGTCAAAACGAAATGTCTAATAAATTCTCATCACTTGCTTTTCAGCAAACTTTTGCAATTTGACCAAATTATTGATGTGAATCTACAATCGTGTCCTGCGGAAATAGTACAGATTACGCATGTAAACAATGTGTTACTATATATATAGTATATATAGAGCCGCAAACCAAAACTAATGATCAGGGGCAAAAATGCAACAAAAGAATCGTTTATTTGTAACATCTGATGTATTTGTGCATATTCTTGGCGCACATATTATTGCATGAAATATAAGATAAAATCAATGAGAGTTTCTGCTGATAAATGAAATTGAAGATTTATAAAACGTTACGTCTTCATAAAGGTAAATTAATAAATATTGCCCTTAAAGCAAAAGTACATTTCTGACTCTGCGGCTGACCTGCAATCAGTGCATGCGGCGGGATTGTGATCGGTGAACCTCTGCAAACATGATCCCAGAACATTCCGGGTGTCCGGTGACGCTCTGGTGAAACACTCACCTGACGCTCTGTGTGTGCTGTCAGTATTCCAGATGTATTCACAGGTGTTGGAGATGTGGACATGAAGACGGACGGGATCCTCAGGACGTGTCTGGAGAACAGGATTGTGGATGGTGTGTCTCTGGTGTCCAGACGGGAATGTGTGTTTCCTGTACGACTGATTCTCAGACTGATCTACAGACACTTTGATGCTGATTTCTCCATGTGACTATAAATCTCTCTTTCTCTAACTCTCTCTCTCCTCTCTCTCTGTTTGAACTCTGGTTTCTGGCTGCTCTCCGTCACTCGCATGTGGATCTTATCACACTGCAAGCTTTCTATTGGCTCTGATCAGCAAACAAATCATGTCCTCTCTCACTCACTCTCACTCACTCTGTTGCTCTGTCTCTCTCTCGCTCTGTCTAACTAACTCTCTCTCTCTCTCTGTGTTGCTCTGTCTCTCTCTCTCTCTCTCTCTAACTCAGTCACTCACTCTTTCGCTCTGTCTGTCTCTCAATCTCTGCCTCTCACACACTCACTCACTTGCTCTCTAACTAACTAAATCTCTCTCGCTTGCTCCGTCTCTCTCTCAATTCAATTTCAATTTCAATTTAACGAGCTTTATTGGCATGACAAAGACATTTTGTATTGCCAAAGCAATTACATAGAAAAACAGAACAGGAACTAAACTAAGACATGACAACAATAATAAATATAAAGAAATAACATGTAACATTATATAGGGTCAGTAACAGGGGGAGGGGAGGTTGGGGTCAGGGGTCATCGATACATCATGTGTTGTTATTGGTTGAGTTCTGGTTGTCCCGCAGGTTTCTACAGGATACTACAAATCTTGCAGCTATATTTGCACATTCCTCTTTTTCCCCCAGAATAAAACACATTTTTTGTGTCGGGGTACATGCATTGAAATCTGGAAATATGTTGTTAATTTTGGGGTAATATTTGTTTCTAATTGGTTGGTATTTTGGGCATTCTGTGAGGAAGTGCAGTTCTGTCTCAATCACTCCCAGGATGCATTGGGAGCACAGTCTGTCCTCGCGGGGCAGCCATGTCTGTCTGCGGCGGCCCGTCTCTACGGCCAGACTGTGCTCGCTGAGTCTGTACATCGTCAGTGCTTTTCTTAACTTTCTGTCAGTCACTGTGGTCAGATAGTTTGCCACCGTGTACTCTCGATTTAGTGCCGAATAACATTCCAGTTTGTGTTGAGTTTTAATGCTGTTTGTCCAATGCGTGAGGTATTTCTCCTTTTCTTTGTGTATAATTTGGTTCGGCCGAATGTTTGTGAGTGTGCCGTTATCCTGAGACTGGCCGATCTCCTCAGGTGTGACTTCAGTCAGTCTCAGGACAAGCTGGCATAGGGGACTCTTCACCCCGCTCAGCTCTTGGTGTTTTAGGGTTTATAATGGGATGTGTTGGGGTCACTTGTCTTTAGATGCTTCCAGAATTTGATGGCTCTTTTCTGAATGTTCATGAGGGTATTGGCCTAATTCTGCCCTGCATCCATTATTTGGGGCTTTTCTTTGGACATAAATGATTCTTTTACAGAATTCCAGATGCAGAGTTTCAATGGGATGTTTTTCCCAATTTAAATAGTCAAATTTTACAGGTGGACCCCAAACTTCACTGCCATATAATGCGATTGGTTCGATGACTGATTGGAATATTTTGAGCCAGATCCTGATCGGAATATCAATTTGAATTGATCTTTTAATGGCATAAAACGCCCTTTGTGCTTTCTCTTTGAGTTCATTCACAGCCAAAGCAAAATTACCTGTAGAACTGATTTTTAGGCCGAGGTAATTGTATGTCTTTGTGATTTCAAAGCTTCTGTTTGATAACGAATCAATCACTTAACTTATATCACTTCTGAAGACATGGATTAAACCACTGGAGTTTTATGAATGACTTTATGCTGCCTTTATGTGCTTTTAGGAGCTTCAAAGTTCTGCTCACAATTTACATGTATTGTATGGACCAACAGAGCTGAAATGTTCTTCTAAAAATCTTCATTTGTGTTCTGCAGAACAATGTAAGTCACATCTGGGATGACATGAGGGTGAGTAAATGATGACAGAATTTAATTTTTGGGTGTAAGGTCCCTTTAAGGAAGTCTGGATATTTTGATAAGCCTTTTATTTTAAAGCTCGTAGATACTGAGAAATAAATTGGTTCAATTGTTCAAACTTTTGCCCGTGTGATGATGATGATGATGATGCTTTATTTATGTAGTGTAAATCCAGGGGCGATTGTAGATACAGTGCAAAAGCATGCATAAAATCAAAATAAATCATATTAATATGTGTGTAGACTCATGCATGACGACTCATGCCCTAACAATAATTTAAGATGCCTTTTATTATTATGCATTTAATCCGTCTCTTGATTTAATTAAATAATGGGTACTTTTACAAAATATTAACTACCCATTTTAAATTAGAATATACTTTATATATATATATATATATATATATATACACATTTTGATGTAGAATGTATCTGGAGTTTAATATGTGATCTACAGTCAAATATGCATATATATGTAATATTTATTCCATATTCCAATAAATAATTTATTTATTGCAGAAATGATCCTTCCGTTCCTGTGATTCTGGCGCCACCTGCTGGACAGATCCCAGCACTCGCACACGCCCCCTTTAACTGCTCTTCAGGTAACAGACGCGATGAATAACTGACCCCGGGACAGTTGATTTCATTTAAATGAATGCACACCTGAGCAGAGCCGTCAAACGTAATACTGCCCCCCCCCCCCCCCCCCCCCCCCCCCCATGATGTGGATCCGTGATGGCAGATTGAGAGAGTTTGACACTGGACACTTTAGAGTCCCTTTATTTCATTTTGGAAAGTATTTACAGTCATAGAATCTTTTGTAAATGTAACAACGAGGACGTTTGAACTGTACAGACCGTTTCTGCTCTCTCCTCTGATAATCTCAAACGCTAAACTCCGGCCAGTCAAGGGCCGCCCCCCCCCCCCCCCTTCCCAGGGCAGTCAAGGCGTCCTTATTCCAGATGCACATGACGGCTTTTACTAGTCAAAATTTGGTTCCAGATATAAATGTGATGTCATTGTTCACTAGCATTAAAGTAACTCCGTTGCTAACATTACTGTAACATTTTAACAATAGTTGAATTATAGATGTATTAAATGTCCAAAGGGCTCGTCATAAACATCTATACATCCAATATTACCATCCATATGTTCAAATCTATACATCTATACACGTCCATACATGAACATCCTGTACATGTGTTCATACAGTAACATGACTTTACCATCTATACATCTCATGGAATCGTTTAATACACACACATTATATGGATTATATGTTTCTGATGCGTTACGGTTAATCGTGTGTGTGTGTGTGTGTGTGCTCCGTCAGGAAACATGCAGATTATCCACATTAATGAAGTTCTGAATTATAATAGAAAAATAAATATACGAGGTGAGAAGCGCATCAAAGCGCTCGTTCCAGACGGACGTTATCCGTGCTAACGTCAAAATCAACCGTCAAACATTTGAATACTTGTGTTCAGTTCGTAACGGGCAGCTGAAGCTCCAGAAGTCGATGGATGTGCAGAAGAAATGACTTTCGTAAATCCCAGATGAGGACGTCCGGAATGCCTGATCACAGGAAAGAGGCGACGAGGGATGAAACGAAATGTTGGGGAACCCCCTGTGGTCCCGGGACACGCAGCGAGCGCTCAACTGGTGTGATTAATGCGAGCAGAAGATGAAGAGCTGCAGAAGCGTGACGTCGTGTTTGTGTGAGTTTACAAGCCGCCTGAAACACACACCGATCAAATCTGTACACTGACACTACTAGAAAACACCAAAACAAATCATTACAGAAATATAAAAGCATAAACCTGCTAGTGCATGCATTATGAAATCAATGTACAATATATAAATATATATATATATAGAGTCACACAGGGTAACCAAATTGGCCCGGTTGCTAGGAAGGGTAGTGTCACATGGGGTAACCAAATTGTCCCGGTTGCTAGGGAGGGTAGAGTCACATGGGGTAACCAAATTGTCCCGGTTGCTAGGGAGGGTAGAGTCACATGGGGTAACCAAATTGTCCCGGTTGCTAGGGAGGGTAGAGTCACATGGGGTAACCAAATTGGCCCGGTTGCTAGGGAGTGTAGAGTCACATGGGGTAACCAAATTGGCCCGGTTGCTAGGGAGGGTAGAGTCACACGAGGTAACCAAATTGGTCCGGTTGCTAGGGAGGGTAGAGTCACACGGGGTAACCAAATTGGCCCGGTTGCTAGGGAGGGTAGAGTCACATGGGGTAACCAAATTGGTCCGGTTGCTAGGGAGGGTAGAGTCACACGGGGTAACCAAATTGGCCCGGTTGCTAGGGAGGGTAGAGTCACATGGGGTAACCTCCTCGTGGTTGTGATTAGTGGTTCTCGCTCTCGGTGGGGCGTGTGGTGATTACAAAGAGAATTATATTCTCAATCCATTTAACAATGATGGATTATCACTATCACGTGTGTGTGTGTGTGCACATACAGTACATGATATTTCATCTCTTCAATGTGGCGCTGATGATTCAGTGTTTCACTTGATTTGTTATTTGTAGAAGTAAACTATAGCAAGTTTAACACATGAACGCTGTATGATAAGACTTTTGTCATTTGTGTGACTACTGTAATAATAATGTGCATCTGTTTACACTCAGTAAGAAAATACATACGTGTATTTAACGCGCATTTAACGTGCATCTATCGCGCATCTATCGTGCATTTAACGTGCATCTATCACGCATCTATCGTGCATTTAACGTGCATCTATCACGCATCTATCGTGCATTTAACGTGCATCTATCACGCATCTATCGTGCATTTAACGTGCATCTATCACGCATCTATCGTGCATTTAACGTGCATCTATCACGCATCTATCGTGCATTTAACGTGCATCTATCACGCATCTATCGTGCATTTAACGTGCATCTATCACGCATTTAACGTGCATCTATCGTGCATTTAACGCGCATCTATCGTGCATCTATCGCGCATCTATCATGCATTTAACGTGCATCTATCGCGCATCTGTCGCGCATCTGTCGCGCATCTATCGTGCATTTAACGTGCATTTAACGTGCATCTATCGCGCATCTATCGTGCATTTAACATGTATCTATCGTGCAGCTCAAGATGTGTTTGACAGTCAGTGTGGAAGCTCTAGATTTGTCGCATCTATTTGACGTATGGAAAATAAAACGCCAAAATATGAATATTATATATATTCTATTATTTTCATCTATCGCGCATTTAACGTGCATGTATCGCGCATTTAACGTGCATGTATCGCGCATCTATCGCGCATTTAACGCGCATCTATCGCGCATTTAACGCGCATCTATCGTGCATTTAACGTGCATCTATCGCGCATCTATCGTGCATTTAACGTGCATCTATCGCGCATCTATCGCGCATTTAACGCGCATCTATCGTGCATTTAACGTGCATCTATCGCGCATCTATCGCGCATTTAACGTGCATTTAACGCGCATCTATCGCGCATTTAACGCGCATCTATCGTGCATCTATCGCGCATCTATCGTGCATTTAACGTGCATCTATCGCGCATCTATCGTGCATTTAACGTGCATCTATCACGCATCTATCGTGCATTTAACGTGCATCTATATCGCGCATCTATCGTGCAGCTCAAGATGTGTTTGACAGTCAGTGTGGAAGCTCTAGATTTGTCGCATCTATTTGACGTATGGAAAATAAAACGCCAAAATATGAATATTATATATATTCTATTATTTTCATCTATCGCGCATTTAACGTGCATGTATCGCGCATTTAACGTGCATGTATCGCGCATCTATCGCGCATTTAACGCGCATCTATCGTGCATTTAACGTGCATCTATCGCGCATCTATCGTGCATTTAACGTGCATCTATCGCGCATCTATCGTGCATTTAACGTGCATCTATCGCGCATCTATTGTGCATTTAACGTGCATCTATCGTGCATTTAACGTGCATCTATCGTGCATTTAACGTGCATCTACCGCGCATTTAACGTGCATCTACCGCGCATTTAACGTGCATCTATCGCGCATTTAACGTGCATCTATCGCGCATTTAACGTGCATCTATCGCGCATTTAACGTGCATCTATCGCGCATTTAACGTGCATCTATCGCGCATCTATCGTGCAGCTCAAGATGTATTTGACAGTCAGTGTGGAAGCTCTAGATTTGTCGCATCTATTTGACGTATGGAAAATAAAACGCCAAAATATGAATATTATTATATATATTCTATTTTCATCTATCGCGCATTTAACGTGCATCTATCGCGCATCTATCGTGCATTTAACGTGCATCTATCGCGCATCTATCGTGCAGCTCAAGATGTGTTTGACAGTCAGTGTGGAAGCTCTAGATTTGTCGCATCTATTTGACGTATGGAAAATAAAACGCCAAAATATGAATATTATTATATATATTCTATTATTTTCATCTATCGCGCATTTTACATGCATCTATCGCGCATCTATCACGCATTTAACGTGCATCTATCGCGCATTTAACGTGCATCCATCGCGCATTTAACATGCATCTATCGCGCATCTATCGCGCATCTAACGCGCATTTAACGTGCATCTAACGCGCATCTATCGCGCATTTAACGTGCATCTAACGCGCATCTATCGCGCATTTAACGTGCATCTATCGCGCATTTAACGTGCATCTATCGCGCATCTATCGCGCATTTAACGTGCATCTAACGCGCATTTAACGTGCATCTATCACGCATCTATCGTGCATTTAACGTGCATCTATCACGCATTTAACGTGCATCTAACGCGCATTTAACGTGCATCTATCACGCATCTATCGTGCATTTAACGTGCATCTATCACGCATCTATCGTGCATTTAACGTGCATCTATCACGCATCTATCGTGCATTTAACGTGCATCTATCACGCATTTAACGCGCATCTATCGCGCATTTAACGCGCATTTAACGCGCATCTATCGCGCATTTAACGCGCATCTATCGCGCATTTAACGCGCATCTAACGCGCATCTAACGCGCATTTAACGCGCATCTATCGCGCATTTAACGCGCATCTATCGCGCATTTAACGCGCATCTATCGCGCATTTAACGTGCATCTATCGCGCATCTATCGCGCATTTAACGTGCATCTAACGCGCATTTAACGTGCATCTATCGCGCATCTATCGCGCATTTAACGTGCATCTAACGCGCATTTAACGTGCATCTATCGCGCATCTATCGCGCATTTAACGTGCATCTATCGCGCATCTATCGTGCATTTAACGTGCATCTACCGCGCATTTAACGTGCATCTATCGCGCATTTAACGTGCATCTATCGCGCATCTATCGTGCAGCTCAAGATGTATTTGACAGTCAGTGTGGAAGCTCTAGATTTGTCGCATCTATTTGACGTATGGAAAATAAAACGCCAAAATATGAATATTATTATATATATTCTATTTTCATCTATCGCGCATTTAACGTGCATCTATCGCGCATCTATCGTGCATTTAACGTGCATCTATCGCGCATCTATCGTGCAGCTCAAGATGTGTTTGACAGTCAGTGTGGAAGCTCTAGATTTGTCGCATCTATTTGACGTATGGAAAATAAAACGCCAAAATATGAATATTATTATATATATTCTATTATTTTCATCTATCGCGCATTTTACATGCATCTATCGCGCATCTATCACGCATTTAACGTGCATCTATCGCGCATTTAACGTGCATCTATCGCGCATTTAACGTGCATCTATCGCGCATCTATCGCGCATTTAACGTGCATCTAACGCGCATTTAACGTGCATCTATCACGCATCTATCGTGCATTTAACGTGCATCTATCACGCATTTAACGTGCATCTAACGCGCATTTAACGTGCATCTATCACGCATCTATCGTGCATTTAACGTGCATCTATCACGCATCTATCGTGCATTTAACGTGCATCTATCACGCATCTATCGTGCATTTAACGTGCATCTATCACGCATTTAACGCGCATCTATCGCGCATTTAACGCGCATTTAACGCGCATCTATCGCGCATTTAACGCGCATCTATCGCGCATTTAACGCGCATCTATCGCGCATTTAACGTGCATCTATCGCGCATCTATCGCGCATTTAACGCGCATCTATCGCGCATTTAACGCGCATCTATCGCGCATTTAACGTGCATCTATCGCGCATCTATCGCGCATTTAACGCGCATCTAACGCGCATTTAACGTGCATCTATCGCGCATCTATCGCGCATTTAACGTGCATCTATCGCGCATCTATCGTGCATTTAACGTGCATCTACCGCGCATTTAACGTGCATCTATCGCGCATTTAACGTGCATCTATCGCGCATCTATCGTGCAGCTCAAGATGTATTTGACAGTCAGTGTGGAAGCTCTAGATTTGTCGCATCTATTTGACGTATGGAAAATAAAACGCCAAAATATGAATATTATTATATATATTCTATTTTCATCTATCGCGCATTTAACGTGCATCTATCGCGCATCTATCGTGCATTTAACGTGCATCTATCGCGCATCTATCGTGCAGCTCAAGATGTGTTTGACAGTCAGTGTGGAAGCTCTAGATTTGTCGCATCTATTTGACGTATGGAAAATAAAACGCCAAAATATGAATATTATTATATATATTCTATTATTTTCATCTATCGCGCATTTTACATGCATCTATCGCGCATCTATCACGCATTTAACGTGCATCTATCGCGCATTTAACGTGCATCCATCGCGCATTTAACATGCATCTATCGCGCATCTATCGCGCATTTAACGCGCATCTATCGCGCATTTAACGTGCATTTAACGCGCATCTATCGCGCATCTATCGCGCATTTAACGCGCATCTATCGCGCATTTAACGTGCATCTAACGCGCATTTAACGTGCATCTAACGCGCATCTATCGCGCATTTAACGTGCATCTATCGCGCATTTAACGTGCATCTATCGCGCATCTATCGCGCATTTAACGTGCATCTAACGCGCATTTAACGTGCATCTATCACGCATCTATCGTGCATTTAACGTGCATCTATCACGCATCTATCGTGCATTTAACGTGCATCTATCACGCATTTAACGTGCATCTAACGCGCATTTAACGTGCATCTATCACGCATCTATCGTGCATTTAACGTGCATCTATCACGCATCTATCGTGCATTTAACGTGCATCTATCACGCATCTATCGTGCATTTAACGTGCATCTATCACGCATCTATCGTGCATTTAACGTGCATCTATCACGCATTTAACGCGCATTTAACGCGCATCTATCGCGCATTTAACGTGCATCTAACGCGCATTTAACGTGCATCTATCGCGCATCTATCGCGCATTTAACGCGCATCTATCGCGCATCTATCGCGCATTTAACGCGCATCTATCGCGCATTTAACGCGCATCTAACGCGCATTTAACGCGCATCTAACGCGCATTTAACGTGCATCTATCGCGCATCTATCGCGCATTTAACGTGCATCTATCGCGCATCTATCGTGCATTTAACGTGCATCTAACGCGCATTTAACGTGCATCTATCACGCATCTATCGTGCATTTAACGTGCATCTATCACGCATCTATCGCGCATTTAACGCGCATCTATCGCGCATTTAACGCGCATCTATCGCGCATTTAACGCGCATCTAACGCGCATTTAACGTGCATTTAACGTGCATCTATCACGCATCTATCGTGCATTTAACGTGCATCTATCACGCATTTAACGCGCATTTAACGCGCATCTATCGTGCATTTAACGTGCATCTATCACGCATCTATCGTGCATTTAACGTGCATCTATCACGCATCTATCGTGCATTTAACGTGCATCTATCACGCATTTAACGCGCATTTAACGCGCATCTATCGCGCATTTAACGTGCATCTAACGCGCATTTAACGTGCATCTATCGCGCATCTATCGCGCATTTAACGCGCATCTATCGCGCATCTATCGCGCATTTAACGCGCATCTATCGCGCATTTAACGTGCATCTATCGCGCATTTAACGTGCATCTATCACGCATTTAACGCGCATTTAACGCGCATCTATCGTGCATTTAACGTGCATCTATCACGCATCTATCGTGCATTTAACGTGCATCTATCACTCATCTATCGTGCATTTAACGTGCATCTATCACGCATTTAACGCGCATTTAACGCGCATCTATCGCGCATTTAACGTGCATCTAACGCGCATTTAACGTGCATCTATCGCGCATCTATCGCGCATTTAACGCGCATCTATCGCGCATTTAACGTGCATCTATCGCGCATCTATCGTGCATTTAACGTGCATCTAACGCGCATTTAACGTGCATCTATCACGCATCTATCGTGCATTTAACGTGCATCTATCACGCATCTATCGCGCATTTAACGCGCATCTATCGCGCATTTAACGCGCATCTATCGCGCATCTATCGCGCATTTAACGCGCATCTAACGCGCATTTAACGTGCATCTATCGCGCATCTAACGCGCATTTAACGTGCATCTATCGCGCATTTAACGTGCATCTATCGCGCATCTATCGTGCATTTAACGTGCATCTAACGCGCATTTAACGTGCATCTATCACGCATCTATCGTGCATTTAACGTGCATCTATCGCGCATCTATCGCGCATTTAACGTGCATCTACCGCGCATCTATCGTACATTTAACGTGCATCTACCGCGCATCTATCGCGCATTTAACGTGCATCTACCGCGCATTTAACGTGCATCTATCGCGCATCTATCGCGCATTTAACGTGCATCTATCGCGCATCTATCGTGCAGCTCAAGATGTGTTTGACAGTCAGTGTGGAAGCTCTAGATTTGTCGCATCTATTTGACGTATGGAAAATAAAACGCCAAAATATGAATATTATATATATTCTGTTATTTTCAATTTGTCTTAAACAATCTGGGTATTTTGTAGATCAATTAGTGACGGATGTTTGGCTGAACACGCGTGCATTTAAATGTTCCTTGTTTTAAGGATTTTAGATATCATTTTTTTTTTGCAATGTGCAACATTTGATTTGAAGCAGGAAAGTATTATTAAAAAAGAACTGCCCTATGAAGAAAATGAATTGCACAATTTGCGTTACTCACCTGCCATTGAGACCCTAGAAAAGATTCTTGCTTTTCTGTGAAGAAATAATCCACAAAAGAGAGAAACAGTGAATCGTTCAGCATCAAACACACACGGAACATCAATAAATCATTTAAGATGTCGAGCAACTGTAGGAACATCCTGTTAACTCACACATTCATATGGAGCAGTTTACTTATTTACTCACCCTAGTGTTGTTCCAAACCCGAATGTTTTAATGGAACACAAAAGGAGAATTTTTGTAACATTTTACGCCGCCGCTCTTTTCCAGACAATTATAGTGACTCTCAAATCTTAGTCAGTCGATAGATTTGCGAGGACAGGTTTGGAACAACATGAGGGTGAGTGAATGACAGAACTGTCCCTTTAAAACAGATCTACACTAAATAAATCCACTAATGCCAGTTGAAACAATAACACGCGAGTGCATTGCTGTAAATAATATTTCATATGGATCGCCGCACAAAATCAGAACATTTGTCTGCCAGACTTACCACAAACATCAGCTTCAGCGTTTCCCGTTTCACAACTTCAAAACAAAATTGACAGACCAGAATAAAAGCAGAAGACACAGAAAAACAAGTGCAGGACAGGAACAACACAAAGAATAACACGAGTGATGGAAAATAAAGAGTCTTTAATTTAAACAGACATGCAGCAAAACAAAGAGAAGTAAATCATGACCTCACGGATGTAAAACAGGAAGTGATGCACTGAAGATGAAAAACATCCATAAACCTGCTGATTGGTGTAAGCCTGATGCACAGTGCAGTGACGACACACAGATTTATAAACACAACTATGACAGTTCATTTTATTTCTATGTGCCATTTAGGGGCGGGATTATCTGAAACAGATTGACAAAATAATAAACGAGCCTGATGGAAAAAATCATTCAATAATGGCACAGACGCAGGATCAGAAATTAAAGGGGATTTGAGGCATAAAATCCTCTATTTATTTGGAACATCTGATACATTTAAATTATATTCAATGGTAACTGACTTTTATTTTTTCTCCCCAATGTAAGTCCTCGTGGTGGCGTAGTGACTCGCCTCAATCCGGGTGGTGAAGGACGAATCTCAGTTGTGTCTGAGACCGTCAATCCGCGCATCTTATCATGTGACTTGTTGGGCGTGTTACCGTGGAGACGTAGCGCTTGTGGAGGCTTCCCGCTATTCTCCGCGGCATCCACGCACAACTCACCACACGCCCCACCGAGAGCGAGAACCACATTATAGTGACCATGAGGAGGTTACCCCATGTGACTCTACCCTCCCTAGCAACTGGGCCAATTTGGTTACCCCGCCCTCCCTAGCAACCGGGACAATTTGGTTACCCCGTGTGACTCGACCCTCCCTAGCAACCGGGACAATTTGGTTACCCCGTGT
>JAVLUX010000195.1:660000-662500 GCA_032164185.1 Moxostoma hubbsi | reverse complement strand
GTTCTTTCAGACGGTTCGTGTAAAAATAAACGATTTACTTGTATTTAGCGTCAGGAACTCATTTCGTTCATTTAAATGAAACTGTTCTTTCAGACGGTTCGTGTAAAAATAAACGATTTACTTGTATTTAGCCTCAGGAACTCATTTAGTTCATTTAAATGAAACGGTTCTTTCAGACGGTTCGTGTAAAAATAAACGATTTACTTGTATTTAGCGTCAGGAACTCATTTAGTTCATTTAAATGAAACGGTTCTTTCAGACGGTTCATGTAAAAATAAACGATTTACTTGTATTTAGCGTCAGGAACTCATTTAGTTCATTTAAATGAAACTGTTCTTTCATACGGTTCGTGTAAAAATAAACGATTTACTTGTATTTAGCGTCAGGAACTCATTTAGTTCATTTAAATGAAACTGTTCTTTCAGACGGTTCGTGTAAAAATAAACGATTTACTTGTATTTAGCGTCAGGAACTCATTTAGTTCATTTAAATGAAACTGTTCTTTCAGACGGTTCGTGTAAAAATAAACGATTTACTTGTATTTAGCCTCAGGAACTCATTTAGTTCATTTAAATGAAACGGTTCTTTCAGACGGTTCGTGTAAAAATAAACGATTTACTTGTATTTAGCGTCAGGAACTCATTTAGTTCATTTAAATGAAACGGTTCTTTCAGACGGTTCATGTAAAAATAAACGATTTACTTGTATTTAGCGTCAGGAACTCATTTAGTTCATTTAAATGAAACGGTTCTTTCACACGTAACCCTTATGAAAATTAGCCATGGTTTGACTATAAATTTGTTGTTGTTTTGATGTAGTAACCATGACAGAAACAAACAAGGTTAATTATTGAATACATACCATGATTAAACTAGTTATATATCTAAAAATATTTCCTTCTGTAGTTATCTACTATAAGTACATTTTAGTGTAGCTAACTACCTTTATAGAATGACTTTATAAAAGCTGAACACGCCCGAAACATCCAGAACATTCTGTCGGATGGGGCAGCACAGAAATGGAAAGTGATGTTGTGCTTCAGCCAGCAGGAGGTGCTGAAGAGTCTCGATCAGCTGAAGGTGTGTGAGTGTGTGTGTGTGTGTGCGCTCATGTTCTGCAGCGGTTACCTCAGGTTCTCTGAGCTGAACTCTGATTCTAGAAACTTCAGGAACTGTTCCCTTCCCACCGGATCCTTCAAAACCTCGTTGAATCCGAAACCCCATCGCTTCACCCTCTGCTGTCCAGGTTCCTTACTGAGAGGCAGAAAGTGAGATGTCGATGTCATCTTTAACACGTGACAGTATTGATCAGGAAACAACGATGCCAATGGGGTAATAAAACACACTTAATTCAAGATGTATTGTTTGAGAGTGAGAACCACTAATCACCACCACGAGGAGGTTACCCCATGTGACTCTAACCTCCCTAGCAACCGGGACAATTTGGTTGCTAAGGAGACCTGACTGGAGTCACTCAGCATGCCCTGGATTCAAACTCACGACTAGAATAAATACTAGTTCACAATATGCTGCACAAACTCTATCCAAAGAAATGAGAACCTGAAGACATCAATGAGTGCATTAACACGATTATACCTAATAACCCGATCGCGCGCGCGTGTGTGTGTGTGTGTGCGTGTGGTCGTGTGAACGCATTAAACAGCGTTCCTTTATCGTTGTAACATGTCACACAGCGTAAGAATAAACTGATCAGCACAGGTAGATTTTTGTGCATTACCTCTATAAATGACGCCTGTAAACACCTTCATACTCACTGACTCCAATGTGTGACTGTTCTGAGCCTGTCTCTACAGTTTCAATAACGGGATTATTTCAAATGACATGAAAACAGATTTCTTGCTCTTTTTTTTTTAGTAGTCAATGTATTTCTGTGCATGTAGACAGACTCAATGATGGGGAAAAAAAAACTGTGTGAACACAGACACGCACAGTCAGTCAGACACTCGCTCAGTCAGTCAGACACTCGCACAGTCAGACAGACACTCGCACAGTCAGACACTCGCTCAGTCGGTCAGTCAGTCGGACAGTCAGTCAGACACTCGCTCAGTCAGTCGCACAGTCAGTCAGACACACAGTCAGTCAGTCGCTCAGTCAGTCAGACACACAGTCAGTCAGAGACACAGTCAGTCAGAGACACAGTCAGTCAGTCGCTCAGTCAGTCAGACACTCGCTCAGTCGGTCAGTCAGTCGCACAGTCAGTCAGACACACACACACACACTCACAGTCAGTCAGACACTTGCTCAGTCAGTCAGTCGCACAGTCAGTCAGACACTCGCTCAGTCAGTCGCACAGTCAGTCAGACACACAGTCAGTCAGTCAGAGACACAGTCAGTCAGTCGCTCAGTCAGTCAGACACTCGCTCAGTCGGTCAGTCAGTCGCACAGTCAGTCAGACACACAGTCAGTCAGTCAGAGACACAGTCAGTCAGTCGCTCAGTCAGTCAGACACTTGCTCAGTCAGTCAGTCGCACAGTCAGTCA
>JAVLUX010000195.1:650000-655000 GCA_032164185.1 Moxostoma hubbsi | reverse complement strand
GGATTGAGGCGAGTCACTACGCCACCACGAGGACTCAGAGCACATTGAGAATTGGGCATGAGAAATTGAGGAGAAATCCCCCCCCCCCCCCCCCAAAAAAAAAAATGTATTTATGTAACGATTACTGTCAATGAAAGTGGTATGAGTGAGTTTTCCTAAATGAAAGTGGAGAGGATGATGAATAATGGTCAGCTGACACTCACTGAACGGTTGATGATTGTTACTATAATCTGTGACACAACACCAGTGACTGAAATACATATAATATCACCTTCAAGAAGCGTTTAGCATCTTTCTTTTCCTCACTTATAAATGAACACTAGATTGATATTCATTATTGTATTAACAATAAGTGCAGCAGAAATGGTATTTCTGACAGAAATAATGGTTGCCATGGTACTTGTTTGTAGGTGATACAAAATATGATGCTTTTGTTTTTCAGTTTTAACATGTATATTGTTCAATTCCTACAATTTGAAAGTGTGTGTGTGTGTGTGTGTGTGTGTGTGTGTGCATGTTCAAATGTAAGTGTCTGTCTGTATCACATTGTCATTTATAGTATGGGTCCCACCGTCCCCGGTAAACACAACATGTCGTATCTGTGTCCTGCTTTAGTGCATACAAACTCAAATGTGTCTCTGGGATTAAAAATAATGGAGCAGGTCACTTATATTCATCATGTATTCATAAAGGAAGGCTAAAGCAATGAATGTGTGTGTGTGCATGCATGTGTGTATGTGTGTGTGCATGCATGTGTGTATGTGTGTGTGCATGCATGTGTGTGTGCATGCATGTGTGTATGTGTGTGTGCATGCATGTGTGTGCATGCATGTGTTCTTACCATAGTCAGTGTTTTCTGGTTCCCAGCAGTTTGATGGCCAGAAGTATGGAGTCTGTTATAAACACACAAAAGGAACTCAGTGTTGATTCATACCGCAGCAGTGAATGATGGGTAATTATGTGTCATCAGGTCAATGTTAGTTGTGTCTTCTCATTTCCAAACACTCATAAACTTCTGTCATCCATGAATTAAATGATGTATCATTCAACCACTGCTGAACGAGTCCCTCACATGAGACAGATTGAGATAAACGACAGAGAGACCAGTAACAGACATGACTGTAGTCACTGATGTGAGAGTCTCATCCAAGTGTCACCTGAAAGCGGTAGAATGTTCCGTCATCCTTCAAAGTGAGGACGTGATCTGATATGGGGAAGAAATAACCATGAGCCGCCATCAGTGTTCCCAGATGAAGAGCCTCCACTGAAACACACACACACACACACACAGGGTCACCAAGCAACACATGAAAGTAAAACTGATTTAATATTTATTTTTACTATTTGTATCTGACTGTAAGGAACAGAGGTGTTATTAAAAAACACTAGAAGGTTAATGAGTTAGAGACACATCCGAACGCTAGTGGAGGTCAGTGAGAAAGAGAAGCCGGTAGATGCCGTTTCGCATGCGGGTGGTATAATGAGCAACACACACACTTTGGTTCCGGCTGTAGAGCCCCTGCAGCAGGGCGTTTGGGTAACATCTTGTTAGCATACTAGTAGGACAAAGCGACACCACTCTGCCGTTCCAATCAATTCTCCCCACTCAGTGATCCCCCCACTGGGAATCATGTTGAAAGAGCCCTTGTTATTGGTGATTCTTTTGTAAGGAACGTGGAAATAGAGACTCCAGCCAACATTGTTAAATGCATTTCCAGGGCTCGAGCATCTGACATAAGATGAAATTTAGCCAGCATTTGTAATGCTAAACATAGATTTTCTAAGACTGTTCTTCATGTCGGCACTAACGATGTCCGGCTTCGCCAGACGGAGATCACTAAAGATAATATTAAAGAGGTGTGTTAACTTGCAAAAACGATGTGCAGACACTGCAATATCGTCGTGGTGACCAGGTTTATAGTAGTGTCACTGAATGGCTGGATGTCTGAATGGTGTCTGAAAAATAAAATAGGATTTATAGACAATTGGAAGAGTTTTTGGGGTAGACCTGACCTGCTAAAGTGAGACGGACTCCATCCCTCCAGGGAAGGTGCAGCTCTCTTCTCTCTAGTAATTTGGCTCATAGTCTTAATGATGATAGTATTTGACTAACTGGGTCCCAGATCAGGAAGCAGACAAACTGGCTAATCCGAACATCTGCTGGCTGCCTTGAGACATCACACAGGTCACACAAACTTTGACTGAAACCTGGCTTAAACCGGATGAATATATTAGTTTAAATGCATCTACTCCCCCAGATTACTGTCATAAACATGAGCCGCATCTGAAAATTCGAAGAGGAGGTGTTGCTGCAATTTACAGGGATATTTTCAGTGTTACTCAAAGGACAGGATTTAAGTTGAATTCTTTTGAAACGATAATGCTGAATGTGACATCGTCAGATATAAATAAAAAATCGTTGTCATCTTTTGTTCTTACAACAGTATATAGACCACCAGGGCCGTATTCTGATTTCCTTGGTGAATTTGCTGATTTTCTGTCAGATCTAGTGGTAACTGGCAGATCAGCATATTTGGTGGTGGTGGTGGCGTAGTGGCTAGAGCACAGGGCTGCTAATCAGAAGGTCGCTGGTTCAAACCCCATGGCCACCACCATTGTGCCCTTGAGTAAGACACTTAACTCCAGGTTGCTCCGGGGGGATTGTCCCTGTAATAAGTGCACTGTAAGTCACTTTGGTGGTGGCGTAGTGGGATAAAGCACATAACTGGTAATCAGGAGGTTGCTGGTTTGATCCCCACAGTCACCACCATTGTGCCCTTGAGTAAGACACTTAACTCCAGGTTGCTCCGGGGGGATTGTCCCTGTAATAAGTGCACTGTAAGTCACTTTGGTGGTGGTGTAGTGGGCTAAAGCACATAACTGGTAATCAGGAGGTTGCTGGTTTGATCCACACAGTCACCACCATTGTGTCCTTGAGTAAGACACTTAACTCCAGGTTGCTCCGGGGGGAGTGTCCCTGTAATAAGTGCACTGTAAGTCGCTTTGGATAAAAGCATCTGCCAAATGCATTAATGTAAATGTAAATGTACTGTGGCTAAATTGATTAGGAATACAAATTTCGATTGAACCACTATGTCAGACACATAGTACTAATGACTTTACGAATTTCTTTACTGATAAAATCTAAATAATCAGAATTAACTATTAAATATCATCAGGACTTTAATATTGATCTGTCTCTCACCCACACCCTCATATCATATCTCTTCATATCTCATTAATTAAACCATTAAAGTCTTGTGGATTACTTTTATGCTGACTTGTGCGATTTTTGGAGCTTCAAAGTTCTGGTCACCATTCACTTGCATTGTGAGGAACTACAGAGCTGAAATATTCTGTTCAGCAAAAGAAAGTCAGACACATCTGGGACGGCATGAGGGTGAGTAAATGATGAGAGAATTTATATTTTTGGGTGAATTATTCCTTTAAAGCTGGACTTAGTGAAGTGTCAATTTGGGCAAAATAGCTACAAAAAAGCAAGTTGAGTGTGTCCCTGCTGATATTTTTTATAATAAAAAAAAAAAAAAAATCACACACACACGCACTCACTGACTCATTTAGTCACACACACACTCACACACACTCACACACACTCACACAGACTGGGAACACAGTCAACATGAGACCAAAATAAAGCAGTTTGTGTTGATATAAACATGACTGAAATCATGCCGCACATGTAAGATAACCACACAAACCTCACTCAGGTCTCCATGTATTTCTGTCCTCTCGACAGGATATGATATCACCACAGAGCAGCTTTCATTAGCAACCATGGTGCACAGGTCTCTCCTCCAAACACATGATTGAATACTAACAGGACTGCAGTGAGACAGGATGACTCGTCCATCCACAGAGATCATTTAAAACATGAAGGAAATCTGAAACTCTGTGTCTTAATTCTACTGGAGTGTCTCCTGAAAGCGTTTAGTGCAACTCAGAACCCTCGATTCAACCGTTCCCGACTGTCTGCGAGCTGCTGAGACAGAGTCCAAATTTATTTTCCACTCAGACTCTGGGGCAGGAGGAGAGACTTTGGGGAAAAAAAGGCCAGAAAGAGAGTGTAGCCTTGGGTCGAAAGAGAGAGAGAGAGACAGAGAGACACAGAGAGAGAGAGAGAGAGAGAGAGAGAGAGAGAGAGAGACAGACACAGAGAGAGAGAGACACAGAGACAGAAAGAGAGAGAGAGAGCATTCACATGCTTTGAGAGCATTCACAGTCAAACCATTAACAGCTTTCTCAGATCACAGCCAAATTACCCTGTATGTCAAACAGTCTGAATCAACAACCAACACAACAACCACAACAGCACACACAATGAGCAGAATACAATCATTTAAATGGACGGATAACAGCATCAATGACTACACAAATGCAATTACACTTACAGAGATACAATCTCTCTTACTTTCTTTCCAAATACAGCAATACACTAAAAATAATGATGGTGTAAATCAGGCAGTAAAAGATCTAAACACCATTTTCTACAAAACTGCACAAAGGAGCAATTTGGCAAAAATCAAACCTAAGAAAAAGAAATTAGACACAGACAAATGGTTTGATTCAGACTGTAAGACTCTGAGGACGAACCTCCGAAAATTATCCAACCAAAAACACCGACAACCAGATAATCAGGACCTACGCCTCCGTTACTGTGAGGCACTAAAACAATATAAACACACACTCAGAAGGAAAAAAGAACAGTTTTTACAGAGCCAGCTTCAAGAAATTGAAGAATTAGTCAACTCAAATAAATTCTGGGATAAATGGAAATCACTATATAAATCAAATGAAGAATTGGCAATACAAGATGGAGAACTGTGGAAAAATCATTTCCAAGATCTATATCGCACAACCCAAAATCATGATCAAAGTGACATTATTAAAAAATTAGAAGAGTTTGAAAAATCCATTAAAGAAAACCAAAACCCATTAGACTTCCCAATCACAATGAAAGAACTGGAGGACAAAATCAGTGT
>JAVLUX010000195.1:595000-645000 GCA_032164185.1 Moxostoma hubbsi | reverse complement strand
CTCACAGATGTTCCCGTTTGATTTCACGGGGAGATTATTGAGAATATTCACTGAAATGATCCAGTTTACTGTCATTATAATCAACTAATCAACAGTTGCTCTTCTGATGGGACTATCGGTCCTGATGTTGCGTCTGTCGCAGGTTGCCATCGGTTACGACCTGAAAGCGGATCATCGTGACCCTGTTCAAGTATTGTGTCAGTATCAGGATCATCATGTGACAGATATTAAAGAAACATTGATGCGTGGAATATCAGTGTTACATATATGATACATTCAAAGCATCGCCATGACGACGGCATCATGACCCGCATGTTTCTCCAGCGACTTTTAACCTCCGACGGAACTTGATCATCATATAAATGTATTTTAGCTTCATAATGTGATTTATATTTTCTGAGGCAGTAAATGTGATCCGAGGTAAAGATCGTCAGATTTAAAATATTTAAATGTTTTAAAATTGTTTTCTGAAAGTGAACTCCGGATTGGACAAATAGTTCTGAAGTTTATATTCTTGAGAAATCTAGAACATTCTGAGAACGTCATTCAGACGACTTTATTCATCTACAGAACAGAGTAAAGATCATTTAAGTTTGTGTAAAGAAAAGGCAATTATAGGTCTAAAAATATATATATTTTCCGTTTGGTCATTATTTTTTTTAATTTAACACTTTTTCATTTGGTAATTAATTTTTTTTTAATTTAATGCTTTTTTCATTTGGTAATTAATTTTTTTAATTTAATGCTTTTTTCATTTGGTAATTAATTTTTTTTAATTTAATGCTTTTTTCATTTGGTAATTAATTTTTTTAATTTAACGCTTTTTTCATTTGTTAATTAATTTTTTTAAATTTAATGCTTTTTTCATTTGGTAATTAATTTTTTTAAATTTAATGCTTTTTTCATTTGGTAATTAATTTTTTTAATTTAACACTTTTTTCGTTTGGTAATTAATTTTTTTAATTTAATGCTTTTTTAATTTGGTAATTAATTTTTTTTAATTTAATGCTTTTTTCATTTGGTAATTAATTTTTTTTAATTTAACGCTTTTTTCATTTGGTAATTAATTTTTTTAAATTTAATGCTTTTTTCATTTGGTAATTAATTTTTTTAATTTAATGCTTTTTTCATTTGGTAATTAATTTTTTTAATTTAACGCTTTTTTTAGTTTGGTAATTTATTTTTTTAATTTAACGGTTTTTTCGTTTGGTAATTTATTTTTTTTAATTTAACACTTTTTTCGTTTGGTAATTAATTTTTTTAATTTAATGCTTTTTTGTTTGGTAATTAATTTTTTTAATTTAACACTTTTTTCGTATGGTAATTAATTTTTTTAATTTAACGCTTTTTTCGTTTGGTAATTAATTTTTTTAATTTAACGCTTTTTTCGTTTGGTAATTTATTTTTTTTAATTTAATGCTTTTTTGTTTGGTAATTTATTTTTTTAATTTAACGCTTTTTTCGTTTGGTAATTTATTTTTTTTTATTTAATGCTTTTTTGTTTGGTAATTTATTTTTTTAATTTAACGCTTTTTTGTTTGGTAATTTATTTTTTTAATTTAACGCTTTTTTCGTTTGGTAATTAATTTTTTTAATTTAATGCTTTTTTGTTTGGTAATTAATTTTTTTAATTTAATGCTTTTTTGTTTGGTAATTCACTCGTCTCACAATCACAGGACAGTGGATGCTCATGTATGTACAGTAAGTGTGTGACTGTACCTTGATCTTCAATGTTGAGATGTTTCTGCATCCACTGGACAATATCAGAGCCTGAAAACACAAAAGAAACACAAACTGACCTCAGAATGCATAAAATACACATATTCCACAATGACACTTGGTATTCAGATCAGATGAGACACATTGACTTTATCTGATATTAAAGGAATGTTCTGGGTTCGATACAAGTTCAGGATGTTCAACAGCATTTGTGGTTTATGTTGATTGAACACAAAACAGTTTTAGACTCGTGAGGCACTTACGATGGAACATGTGTCTCCTGCAAGCACTGATGCTGCGTCTCCGATTTCATGCAAACATGCTTTTTCAAATGAAATGCACATTGTTCGTTTTGTCGAGGTCCAGTTTGAAACTTTCGGGGGGTGTGTGCACGCTATTCTCTGCGTCATCCACGCACAACTCACCACACGCCCCACAGAGAGCGAGAACCACATTATAGTGACCACGAGGAGGTTACCCCATGTGACTCTACCCTCCCTAGCAACCGGGCCAATTTGGTTACCCCATGTGACTCTACCCTCCCTAGCAACCGGGACAATTTGGTTACCCCATGTGACTCTACCCTCCCTAGCAACCGGGCCAATTTGGTTGCTAAGGAGACCTGACTGGAGTCACTGAGCACGCCCTTGATTCAAACTCACGACTCCACTAAGTTTGTGTGTGAATACACAAAATTACATAATATTTGCACTTGTTTTGCATAATATGGCTTGACTGGAAATGACGGCTAATAAAGCGATAGTTTTGTCTCATATGCTCTTTACTCACACTTTTGTCCACTAAATGATGAAGGTAAAAAGTTTCCAAGTTCATGTTAATGAGACCTTCACGTAACAAAAAGTAAAAAGTTGAAATCTGTTAGTTTTAATACAAATCAACCCCTGGAACATAAAGTGCCCGAAGATGAAGAAACAACCACTATGTGTGTCTGTAACCGGGCATGCTTTAACAACCGTTTAGGCAATGATGCCTCATTACCGCTAAAGCAAATACAGTCGTACCGGTGCCACGATGTCAGGTTTTTGTAACTAGGTTTTGGGGACAGCTGGTGCGTGGGCTTGTTAAAGTGAGAGGAAGTTGTGTGAATTTGTGGAGACCTGGTAGAGAAACCCCAGAGAGAGAGAGAGAGAGAGAGAGAGAGAGAGAGAGAGAGAGAGAGAGAGAGAGAGAGAGAGAGAGACAGCTGCACATGGCACGCTGAGAGCATCAGAAAACCTTCAGGGATGCAGTCCAAATAAGAGCATCTGGTTTTGAATTGAAACACTGATTACAGACAGAATGTCCTGAACACAAAAACGAAGATTGAACTGTTTGGAGGAATGTCTGGAGGACACCCCTCATCACCTGGGCAATACTATCCCAACGGTGAAGCATGGTGGTGGTGGCATCATCCTGTGGGGGTGTTTGTCAGCGGCAGGATCTGGGGACTGGTCAGTGTGTGAGTGCATGTGTGTGTGTGTGTGTGTGTGTGTGTGTGTGAATAGTGTATTTCTTTAACAAAAATAAACGAACAGGGGTCTGTGTATCTCAGCAAGTATTGACGCCATCACACCTGCAGTCGTGAATTTGAATCCAGGGCGCGCTGAGTGACTCCAGCTAGGTCTCCTTAGCAACCAAATTGTCCCGGTTGCTAGGGAGGGTAGAGTCACATGGGGTAACCAAATTGTCCCGGTTGCTAGGGAGGGTAGAGTCACATGGGGTAACCAAATTGTCCCGGTTGCTAGGGAGGGTGGAGTCACATGGGGTAACCAAATTGGCCCGGTTGCTAGGGAGGGTGGAGTCACATGGGGTAACCAAATTGGCCCGGTTGCTAGGGAGGGTAGAGTCACATGGGATAACCAAATTGTCCTGGTTGCTAGGGAGGGTAGAGTCACATGGGGTAACCAAATTGTCCCAGTTGCTAGGGAGGGTAGAGTCACATGGGGTAACCAAATTGTCCCGGTTGCTAGGGAGGGTGGAGTCACATGGGGTAACCAAATTGGCCCGGTTGCTAGGGAGGGTAGAGTCACATGGGGCAACCAAATTGGCCCGGTTGCTAGGGAATGTAGAGTCACATGGGGTAACCAGATTGTCCCGGTTGCTAGGGAGGGTAGAGTCACATGGGGTAACCAAATTGGCCCGGTTGCTAGGGAGTGTAGAGTCACATGGGGTAACCTCCTCGTGGTCACTATAATGTGGTTCTCACTCTTGGTGGGGCGTGTGGTGAGTTGTGCGTCTCCATGGTAATACGCTCAACAAGTCATGTGATAAGATGCGCGGATTGGAGGTCTCAGACGTGGAGGCAACTGAGATTTGTCCTTCACCACCCGGATTGAGGCGAGTCACTACGCCACCATGACGACTCAGAGCACATTGGGAATCCAGCTGTGATAATCAGCATCTTTACTCGCTGAGATACGCAGACCCCTTCAAACAAATTTAAGATTTCATATGAGCAAACTATCAGCCATCATACCACTCAGGAAGGAGACGCCATCATGTGACCACACAGTCATCACACCGCTCAGGAAGGAGACGCCATCATGTGACGACACAGCCATCATACCGCTCAGGAAGGAGATGCCATCATGTGACCACACAGTCATCACACCGCTCAGGAAGGAGACGCCATCATGTGACCACACAGTCATCAGACCGCTCAGGAAGGAGACGCCATCATGTGACCACACAGTCATCACACCGCTCAGGAAGGAGACGCCATCATGTGACCACACAGCCATCATACCGCTCAGGAAAGAGACGCCATCATGTGACCACACAGTCATCATACCGCTCAGGAAGGAGACGCCATCATGTGACCACACGGTCATCACACCGCTCAGGAAGGAGACGCCATCATGTGACCACACGGTCATCATACCGCTCAGGAAGGAGACACCATCATGTGACCACACAGCCATCATACCGCTCAGGAAAGAGACGCCATCATGTGACCACACAGTCATCATACCGCTCAGGAAGGAGACGCCATCATGTGACCACACAGTCATCATACCGCTCAGGAAGGAGACGCCATCATGTGACCACACAGTCATCACACCGCTCAGGAAGGAGACGCCATCATGTGACCACACAGTCATCACACCGCTCAGGAAGGAGACGCATTCTGTCTCCTAGAGATGAACGTAGTTTGTGTGAAAAGTGCAAATCAATCCCAGAACAACAGCAAAGGACCTTGTGAAGATGCTGGAGGAAACAGGTGGACGAGTATCTAGATCCACAGCAAAACGAGTCCTATATGGACATCACCTGAAAGGTGCTCAGCAAGGAAGAAGCCGCTGCTCCAAAACCACCATAAACAAGCCAGACTACAGTTTGCAGGTGCACATGGGGACAAAGATCTTACTTTTGGAGAAATGTCCTCTGATCTGATGAAACAAATATTGAACTGTTTGGCCATAATGACCATCGTTATGTTTGGAGGGAAAAGGCTGAAGAACAGCATCCCAACCGTGAAGCATGGGGGTGGAGCATCATGTTGTGATGTCCTTCTGAAACAGTATTTTAATGTGTACAGATTAAACCCCATTGACTTCCATTGTAAGTGTCTCACTGGAACACACATTTGTGACAACTGCTGTCGACTGGGCACAACCTGTATTGAACCCAGAATATTCCTTTAATAAACTGTAAATATCCCCATTTCATATGTCCTTGTTTCTCTTTTTTCATGTCTTGTTGAGGAGAGGTGAGCTGTTACTTTTCTAAGATATCACACGTCCCATTTTCACCCTAGCAATTACCCAGAACACCCTAGCAACAGCATGGCAAAGGACTAAACACCCTTCAGAACACTCGTATGTATTATGTATGACACCGGTATTATGGCTGCAGAGCCACAGACGAGGTTTCTACATTTTAAATGACATTTATTGAAGATGCTTATGTAAGACACTTGATTACATAAGTGCAGAAACAGAAAGAGAGAGATGTGAACGGATTCACACACTCATCTCAGTGCTGTAATCTCCTGTGATCAATCACATCTGTGGATCTTAATGAATACATTCAGGAATTAAACACTTGTGGGCTTCAATGACTTCAGCGGCTGTGGTCTAATCTTCTCTCTGTGGGATGAACTGGACTGTCAGTCCCATTTGCTCATTCTAGACTTAATTATATGCGCATACTATATATTTATTTATTAAACAGCATTTTGAGACTACTTTTTATCTTGTTTTAATGATTGTTAGACCATTTTAAATGGAAAACAAGACAAAAACACTTGATATCAAGAGGATAATTTGCAGTGACATTTTTACTGAATTAAACTTACTGAATTTCCCTTTAATTATGGGATTTAATTCAGTCATTTAGAGGTATTTTTAAAAGATCATTTTAATTGTTAGTAAGCACGTTTAAAATAATCTTTTTATTCGGGTGGATTGAATGATTAAT
Source organism: Moxostoma hubbsi (assembly GCA_032164185.1). NCBI lineage: Eukaryota > Metazoa > Chordata > Actinopteri > Cypriniformes > Catostomidae > Moxostoma > Moxostoma hubbsi. The sequence goes on along the minus strand of JAVLUX010000195.1, from coordinate 638,862 downwards.
CGTTGCAATAGTCGAATAATTAATTATGACGGTTAATTGTCGAAACATAGTTGCGATTATAACAATTAATTGTCGAAACATTGTTGCGATTATAACAATTAATTGTCGAAACATTGTTGCGATTATGAAAATTTATTGTCAAAACAGTTGCGATTATGACAATTGATTGTCGAAACATTGTTGCGATTATGACAATTGATTGTCGAAACATTGTTGCGATTATGACAATTGATTGTCAAAACATTGTTGCGATTATGAAAATTTATTGTCAAAACAGTTGCGATTATGACAATTGATTGTCGAAACATTGTTGCGATTATGACGATTGATTGTCGAAACATTGTTGCGATTATGAAAATTTATTGTCAAAACATTGTTGCGATTATGACAATTGATTGTCGAAACATTGTTGCGATTATGACAATTGATTGTCAAAACATTGTTGCGATTATGAAAATTTATTGTCAAAACAGTTGCGATTATGACAATTGATTGTCGAAACATTGTTGCGATTATGACGATTGATTGTCGAAACATTGTTGCGATTATGACAATTAATTTTCAAAACATTGTTGCGATTATGACAATTGATTGTCGAAACATTGTTGCGATTATGACGATTGATTGTCGAAACATTGTTGCGATTATGACAATTGATTGTCGAAACATTGTTGCGATTATGAAAATTTATTGTCAAAACATTGTTGCGATTATGAAAATTTATTGTCAAAACATTGTTGCGATTATGACGATTAATTTTCAAAACATTGTTGCGATTATGACAATTGATTGTCGAAACATTGTTGCGATTATGACGATTGATTGTCGAAACATTGTTGCGATTATGACGATTGATTGTCGAAACATTGTTGCGATTATGACGATTAATTTTCAAAACATTGTTGCGATTATGACGATTGACTGTCGAAACATTGTTGCGATTATGACGATTAATTTTCAAAACATTGTTGCGATTATGACGATTGATTGTCGAAACATTGTTGCGATTATGACGATTGATTGTCAAAACATTGTTGCGATTATGACGATTGACTGTCGAAACATTGTTGTGATTATGACGATTGATTGTCAAAACATTGTTGCGATTATGACGATTAATTGTTGAAACATAGTTGCGATTATTGTCTGTTTTAGGGCTTTCATATTGTTATATTTCTTAATGTGCATGTGTGCTTCATACGCCTTAAGAAGTCATTTTAACATATTTAACTTCAAATTTATAAATCAAATAATAAAATAGGGGTATATGATTTAATTTTAAGGCTTTAAAAACTTTTTAATGGCATGAAAAAAAATTTCAATATAAAAATATTTCTTTTCATTTACATGGTTGCTTTTGGAACTCATTAATAAACATGTTTTATCAAATTTTTTATTAAAAATATGATATATATGTATTATATTATGTTATAATATATTATGCAATAAGTCATAATTTCTTATAAAAATAGAAAAAATTTCTATTAAATCATTTTAAATGACAGCAAACAGGTTTGGAATGACATGAGGGTGAGTAACTAATGACAGATGTTTCACTTGTTCTCTCAAGCCCAAATGTGTTTTTGGGAATGACGCGGTGTCTCTCTTTCAAACGGTCGTCTGAAGATCTGTGTGATGGAGTCTCTCTCTCAGCGGCGTCCAGCGGTGACCTCTCTCTTCAAAGCCTGCAGTATTGTTTGATGGTTTGGGATATTCTGGGGCTTGTGTTTGGACTGTCAGACGGTTTTCTTCATTAGCGTTTGAGTCTCGTCAGGTGTCTCTCCCCCCCGCAGACAACACAGCACGTCTCTGCTAACAGCGGCTAACCGTACGCCTCTACCGTCTCAAACAGACTATAAAAAGGTTCCCGTCACTGTCAGAACGCCTCCGAGGGGTTTATTTATTCATGAAGCCTCCGAGACTCATTCTGATGAGATTCTTACGAGCCTGCGGGCGCTATAATATTATATCTATAACTGTACATCATGGAAATTAGTACTTTTATTTCAGTTCTGGGGTTGGGTCAGTTTTCAAGCACGACTTCAGGTTAAAATAATTATATACATGTATATTAAACAAAGATATATATATATATATTCGTTTTCTTTACTACACTGTAATGTAACTATATGTGTTAATGTAACTAGTTTCACAGACTCGACGTTTTAAAGTTGTGGTTGTAAAGAGGACTTTATGTAACCGTTACGCTGTTGCACATGATTCCAGAACTAAAGGGTCTCTGAACTCACCGGAAAACACACTCGGAATCTTTGACAAAAAACTCTTGACAGTCCGGATGGGAATCCCGTTCTTTTCGTCCTGCATGCGAGCGATGATGTCTTCCATCTGAAGAGAGAGAGAGAGAGAGACAGAGACACAGAGAGAGAGAGACAGAGAGAGAGACAGAGAGAGTGAGTGAGTGAGAGACAGAGAGAGTGAGTGAGAGAGAGAGTGAGAGAGAGAGACAGAGAGAGTGAGTGAGTGAGAGACAGAGAGACAGAGAGAGTGAGTGAGAGAGAGAGTGAGAGAGAGAGAGAGTGTTACGTCTGTAACAACCAGAGTAATTACATGCTTCATAATTGGCCTTCTATTCTGTGTAATTATAGCTTAATTTCACACTGTTGTAGTCACACTTAATGTCTTACAGCACATTAACCTGCGATATACCAGCACAAACAAATCTCCTTCTCAGTACTGTAATGTGATTCATTGAATTATAAACAAACACATTTTCTACCATTAATTATAATGACTCATAAACACACACAGCGCGATCAGTGTGGTCCGATTCCCGAACAAATGACTCTTTTGATAGTTCTTTTAGATTCTTTAGAGTCATTTGTTTGGGAAGCGGACCACACTGATCGCGCTGTGTGTGTTTATGAGTGTGACCCGGTGACCCCCAGAGATAAAATACAGTGACCCGGTGACCCCCAGAGATAAAATACAGTGACCCGGTGACCCCCAGAGATAAAATACAGTGACCCGGTGACCCCCAGAGATAAAATACAGTGACCCGGTGACCCCCAGAGATAAAATCAGCATCAGTGTGAAGATGAACGGCGCTTTTTCTTTGAAAACAGCCTGAAAAACAGCTCAACACTAGATGACTTTACTACAGTCCACACAAAGCTCTCACTTTCTATTATCAAAGTTCAAAAATGCATAATTTCCCATGTGAGAGGCCGTTCTGTGTCTCCCTGGTGGCCGTTTGTGCTAATTCACTCTAATCTTAGCGGTATAATTAAGAATGAGGCTGACGGGCAGATAAATAGAGCACTAACAGGACACCGGACACAGACTCCCTGCAGACACACCGCTCACAGCACAAACTTTCAGTACATTTAGTTCTTGGATTTCAGCAATGTACACTTCTAAAGCTCCAGAATACATTATTAGCGGTCCAAACATTTGATAAAGGAACTGCACTGACTGAAGAGCCACGTGTGTCGCTTCTTAAACATTTATATAAAATTGTGTATAAGTAATAATGATAATAAAATGTACATTATGGTTTTCATTTAAATAGACGAAGGTGTATTTCTAGTTTCAACATTACTTGTATTTCAGACCTAAAAACGAGCTTCACCATCAAAGAATTTTCTGATGGAGCCACATTGAGAGCCCCATATCTCTGGGATTTAACAATATAGAGCCTTAAATGCAAAGATACAAGAAGGAAAGTTTGTTTTGAACCAGAATATAAAAGGATTTTAAGATATCTTTAACACTTCTAGAGTTATAGGCACTCCAACTTTGAAAAAACAACAAAAAATGTGCATTTTTCCCATTTTTGGACTCGCACCATTGACGTATAATGCAACAAGAGCTGCTGAAATTAATTGAGTTTATTAGTAAATCTACCGATCTGTGTGTAAAAATAAAATCAGGATGCTCACACATTTATAAAGTTATTTTTTAGACCTGTAGTTTTGCTCTAAACATCACAGGCTAAAATTGTCCCTCCACTACAAAATAATGGATTACTCGGTATATAATATTTTGGCTTTCCTCATTATTTTTGTATATCTTTCTCTGTATATCTTTATTACTTTTGGATTACTAAGTTACTTCACATACTTTCTGCAAATTTCATCAGTGCTATTTAAATTAGTTTTTTCATGCTGGTTTATAATCAACTATTTCATGTAAACCCGCCAGAATTTATGCTGGTGGAACGAGACTCTGTGAGGTCATCTGTCTTCACGTGTCATTCGAGTTCATCTCAACCAGTGGAACATACAGAGATATGTCTGCACTGCTACATCACAGTGTTTTGAAGCCCAGAGGATCACTTCATCTCTCAGATTTCAGAAACAGCATCAGGAGAAAGATGGAAAAGCGGTTTAGGGAACAGCAGGATCTGGCCAGACGCATTCTTTGGCTCTGAACTCTAAACGATGTGCATTACATTACGAATGCTTTCGACTACGGAGTTACATTCCAAGACTTCTTAAAGTGACGTCATATTAATGTCATATTTGGATGAGGGACTGAAATGTAATTTAATAAAATCTGCCCCTCTGCCAAGTATCTATATCCACAGCAAAGTCCTATATTCATTTAACACGAAGTATATTGTTTCTTTACTGCACTCGCAGAACTATGAACAAGTGGAAAATACACTTATTAAAATACATTATATTTAAGATACATCCTCTTAAAGCAAGTCTAAATATCTTATATGTTGCTTCAAGTAAATGTTTCTTGTTTTAAGGATTTTTAGACTATTTTAAATGGAAAAACGACACAAAAATACTTAATAACAACAGGATTATTTGCAGTTAAATTTGTAATTAATTAAACAATAAAAATCCAAGTAGTTTTTCCCCTTTAATTCAGTGAATGTCATTTAGAGGTGTTTTTAAAAGAGGATTTTGTCCTCTTTATTGTTAGTAAACACGATTAACACAACCTTTTAAGTCGGGGCACACACCGAATAATCGGTTAAGAGCTAATGATTAATCATTGCAATAATTGACAAATAGTCGAATAATCGTTCTAATAATCGTTAGATAGAAGTATTTCTTAAAGATGATTTTGTCCTCTTTATTGTTAGTAAACACGTTTAATACAACCTTTTAAGTCGGGCACACGGTGAATAATCGGGCAAGAGCAAATGATTAATCGGCGCAATAATCGCCGAGCATCCGAATAATCGGACAAGAACAAACGACTAACCGGCGCAATAACCGGCGGGCAGGCGAATAATCGGCTAAGAACAAATGATTAATCGGTGCAATAATCGGCGGGTATGTGAATAATCGGCTACGAACAAATGATTTATCGGCACAACAAACTTCGCGTTGCCAAATAATCGGCCAAGAACAAACGATTAATCGGTGCAACAATCGGCGAGCAGGTGAATAATCGGGTAAGAACTAACGGTAAATCGGCACAATAATCTTCGCGTAGTCGAATAATCGGTTAGGAACTAGCGATTGACCGTTGCAATAATCGGCGAATAGTCGAATAATCGTTCTAATAATCGTTAGATTAATCGATTATCAAAATAAACATTAGTTGCAGCCCTACCAACCGCAAAATGAGAAACAATATGAAAGAGCCACAGAGCACACGCTGTTTTCTAACAGGTCCTCTGCGCTGGCATTTAGGAGGCTTTCTCTGGATTGTTCTGAATGTTTATAAGCATCTCAGCAGAAATGCGTCTTCATTATGCAATAATGACCAGCTGACTGTATATTAGCCCACTTATTACATGTCTGCTTACAAAATAAATAAATAAGGACAATTAATGTTGATTTGAGTCGAAATGATTTTAAGTACGGTTCTTTGAAGATCTGATAATTTGGCACAGTGATGCGGAGAAACCTAGAAATACGTCCTAGCCGTTCATTTACAGAAACGTAAAGAACACCTTGAAACTTCTGACGGAGTCAAGAGTTCCACCACACAATGGTGTACTTTTATACTTTATACTTTTATACTTTTATATAATGTCTATGTAGGCAGGAAGGGCAAGACATTCCAGAATAATGTGTGCATAAATAAGATAAATGGCAATCCAAATGCACACACTTAATACACACACCTACACAACTTCACATTTACAGCGATCACCCCGTGAACTGCTCTCTCCAATCAGTGCAACCTGCTCTTACTGGGGCATGGATGGCCTATATGGATATAATGGATAAACAAAGAGGACGTTAACAGTTCATAGGTGTAATTATCATTCTAAGACCGCCATTAGCATATAATTATTTCATCAGCACTGCGGCCTGGAGTACAGCTGAGCCATCACGGGACGCTCTGTGTGATGGACACGATTAACCCCAACATCAGAATCCACCGAGACCCGACAAACATCATCATGATACTGCAAATACAACAACAGATATCTGACTAGCAGGTGTTGAGAATCAGACACTGTTCCTCAAACTCCCTGTAGCAGTGACATAAAGACTAATAAAGTCAAGACTAACTTTTGTCTTATACTTAAAAGAACTTCAGAGCAATAGAGAAATCTTATCTGTAAATAAACTGAAAATCAAGACACTTTAATCATCATATAATCCAGTAAATCCTGTTTCAGTCTGTCGTTCTGCTCTCAGTGTGACTCAGCGCTTCATCACTTCTGACTTCCTGTCTCACTTACTGACACACACTAACACACTCACGCACACACACTCACACACACACACACACACACACACTCACACACACACACACACACACACACACACACAATACACACACACACACAATACACACACACGCACAAACACACACGCAAACACACACACACACACACACACTCACTCACTCACTCAGTCACTCACTCACTCACACACACACACTCACACACTCACTCACACACTCTCACACACACTCTCACACAGACACGCACACACACTCACGCACGCACACACTCACGCCCCTACACACTCACGCACGCACGCGCGCGCTCGCACGCACGCACGCACGCACGCACTGACACACACACACTCACACTCACACACATATTCACACACACACACACATACTCACACACTCACACATACTCACATACACATATTCACACACACATACTCACACACTCACACATACTCACATACACATATTCACACACACATACTCACACACTCACACATACTCACACACACTCACACACACTCACTCACTCACACATACTCACATACACATATTCACACACATACACACACACATACTCACACACTCACACATACTCACACACTCACACATACTCACATACATTAGTAATTCCAGACTTACTTCCTGTTCTAACCTATGTCATTTGGTAACAAAAAACCCGCCTCTGGTCTTCATTGGCTGCTCCCAAACAGCATTGCCCCGCCCTCAAACACTACACTAAGCGCTAGACCAATCACAACAGACTGGGATCATCTGACCAATCAGAGCAGAGTATGCTCTCTGAAAGGAGGAGTTCAGAATGAATGCTTTAGAACGGACCAATCAGAGCAGAGTCGGCTCTGTGAAAGGAGGAGTTTAGAATGAACGCTTTAGAACGGACCAATCAGAGCAGAGTAGCCTCCGTGAAAGGAGGAGTTTAGAATGAACGCTTTAGAACGGACCAATCAGAGCAGAGTAGCCTCCGTGAAAGGAGGAGTTTAGAATGAACGCTTTAGAACGGACCAATCTGAGCAGAGTAGGCTCCGTGAAAGGAGGAGTTTAGAATGAAGGCTTTAGAACTGACCAATCAGAGCAGAGTCGGCTCTGTGAAAGGAGGAGTTTAGAATGAAGGCTTTAGAACTGACCAATCAGAGCAGAGTAGGCTCTGTGAAAGGCGGAGTTTAGAATGAATGCTTTAGAACGGACCAATCAGAGCAGAGTAGGCTCAGTGAACGGAGGAGTTTAGAATGAATGCTTTAGAACGGACCAATCAGAGCAGAGTATGCTCTCTGAAAGGAGGAGTTCAGAATGAACGCTTTAGAACGGACCAATCAGAGCAGAGTATGCTCTCTGAAAGGAGGAGTTCAGAATGAACGCTTTAGAACGGACCAATCAGAGCAGAGTATGCTCTCTGAAAGGAGGAGTTTAGAATGAACGCTTTAGAATGGACCAATCAGAGCAGAGTATGCTCTCTGAAAGGAGGAGTTTAGAATGAACGCTTTAGAACGGACCAATCAGAGCAGAGTACGCAAAATTAAAAATTACTCGTGTCATGCACAAAGTAGACGTCCTAAACGACTCGCCAAAACTATAGTTTGCTCATATAAAATCTGTGGAGTGGTTAAATAATGAGTTTTAATACGTTACACACATAGCGTGGAATTACTTTGTATCGAGTGTCAATGGCAGTAGAGTTCTAATTTGTATTTAAGGTGATCAGCTGTATCCGAGTGCCCACGAGCAAAGAGGACAGCATGCAGCTTGCCAATGAGATGAATGGGAATGCTAGCGGATAGAGAAGTCCAGGGATTAAAGACCGCACTGATCCAATTCATTCATGCCATTCACAGTTCAACACGGGTTACATGCTCGACTGTAGCTCAGCAGGCGCGCTCGTGCCTCTTTCAGGGGTCCCGGCCACACCGGTCGCTGCTGTCATCAGCACTGAGACAACATGTACCTGCTCCATCTAAGAATATTAGTCTCATAACTCAGCGTATAATTGGCTGCTTGTGCCGGTCCTGCTGGAGTGGCAATAAAAACATCCCTTGTTTGATGTATTATTCCCACAGCTGAGTGTAAAGATTAAGCGCTAATCAATGATGAATAATCCAAATAAAATAATCATACCAATGATTAAGACCGTTTCTTTACATATTAAAGAATACTCCCAATAATGTAAAGATATTATAAACTTGTCACTATCTAATCAAGTCCTGCACGATTTCTGTGACTTTATAAAAGCGTGCCCCATCAGCACATACATCGTGTCTCCAGCTTCATATATTGTGAATATTCCTCATTTTAACTCATCTTTTGAATATACAGACTATAGGATAAGAGTCACATGTGCATTTTGGGCTTGTTTATAGTCATATTATTTTCCACTTTCAATTAGGTAATTTTTTAACCAACATCAGTCCTGATCAGAACTACCAAATATTCATTTTCAGGATTTTAACCCTTTAAATGCCCGTTTTGTTTACATGATGCCACTGTTGTTTTACAAACACACACACACACACACACACACTCTGACATCCATACCAACACACACACACACAACACACACACTCTCACACACTCACTCTCTTTCACACACACATACATACACACACTCACTCTCACACTCTCTCTCACTCACACACTCACTCACACACTCACACTCACACACACACACACACACACACCACACTCACTCTCACACACTCATAAACACACACACACACACTCACTCTCACACTCTCTCTCACTCACACACTCACTCACACTCACACAGACACACACACACACACACACACACACATAAACACACATACACACACACACACTCATAAACACACACACACTCGCACACGCACGCAGTCACACTCTCACTCACACACGCACACTCTGACACACGCACACTCTCTCACACACACACGCACACACGCGCACACACACACGCACACTCTCTGACACACGCACACTCTCTGACACACGCACACTCTCTGACACACACACACGCACACACGCGCACACACACACACACACAGTTGTCCTGCAGGTCTCTATAATACAGGAAACAGTGAATTGGGGAAAAGTTTGTATTTGCTCCACAGGATAAACATGAGAGAAATGGCGCCATCTGGTGGAAAATATTAATACAAATTATAATTTAGGGTGTGTTCACACTTAGCAGGTTTGGTTCGATTAAAACGAACTCTGGTGTGATTGCTCTGCTAGTGTGAATGCTGCCATCCGAACCTTGGGGCACCCCAAACAAGCGGACCGAGACAAATGCCAGTGTGAACGCAAACCAGGACTAAAGGTACCATTTTCTTTTTTAGTCCGGACCAAGAGAACTGAACTACAAGTGTGAACACACCCTTCCACTCGTCTCCAAACGTGTGTTCTAGTGTGACACTTCCAATGCAAATCAATGGGGTTTAATCTGTACACATTAAAATACTGTTTCAAAAGTATAGACAACACATCGGACAATTTATCTGTTATTAGCCTTCTTCAACACCTTTGTTCTCGGAATCAGCAAAATCTACTATTGGTTAACCTCTAGTATGCATGTGGCTTTAACATGAAGACAGAAATCAGAAGGTTTATCTGAACTCTCACTGAACTGATATATGGGGCATTTTTCAATCCATCAGCACCTGCCACTAATCTAACAAGAGTCCTCTGCAGGGATTGTATCAATTTAATTATAATGAATTCAATCACTCAAAATCACTCAGTGTTTTACAGCACTCCGAGGGTAAATCTGAGCTCAGCTGCTGAATCATACGGTGCTGAAAAGACTCTAGAGTGAGAAACTGAGCATGATCTGTCAACAGCTCTGGCCGCTGGATTTTAACTGCTCTGTGTAATGCTTTGGCTGTTAAAATACTTTATTGTATCACAGTTTAATTAAACATTGACAGTCTGACTTCATGAAGAGTATAAACACTGTGAATTTTGCAATAGAGATAATGAGACCTGCAATTATTACCTGGCGTATGATGAAACCGTGGGAAAAAAATCCTTTAGATTTACACTGAAGGAGAGAACAATCAAATCTACAGACACCACACAGCAATGGCCTAACAACCATCCAGAACACCTTATCAACCACACAGCAATGGACTAACAACCACCCAGAACACCTTATCAACCACACAGCAATGGCCTAACAACCACTCAGAACACCTTATCAACCACACAGCAATGGCCTAACAACCACCCAGAACACCTTATCAACCACACAGCAATGGCCTAACAACCATCCAGAACACCTCAACAACCACACAGCAATGGACTAACAACCATCCAGAACACCTCACCAACCACACAGCAATGGCCTAACAACCATCCAGAACACCTCACCAACCACACAGCAATGGCCTAACAACCACCCAGAACACCTTACCAACCACACAGCAATGGCCTAACAACCACTCAGAACACCTTACCAACCACACAGCAATGGCCTAACAACCACCCAGAACACCTTACCAACCACACAGCAATGGCCTAACAACCACTCAGAACACCTCACCAACCACACAGCAATGGACTAACAACCATCCAGAACACCTCAACAACCACACAGCAATGGACTAACAACCACTCAGAACACCTCACCAACCACAGAGCAATGGCCTAACAACCACCCAGAACACCTCAACAACCACACAGCAATGGACTAACAACCACCCAGAACACCTCACCAACCACACAGCAATGGCCTAACAACCACCCAGAACACCTCAACAACCACACAGCAATGGCCTAACAGCCACTCAGAACACCTCACCAACCACACAGCAATGGACTAACAACCATCCAGAACACCTCACCAACCACACAGCAATGGCCTAACAACCACCCAGAACACCTCACCAACCACACAGCAATGGCCTAACAACCACCCAGAACACCTCAACAACCACACAGCAATGGACTAACAACCATCCAGAACACCTCAACAACCACACAGCAATGGACTAACAACCACCCAGAACACCTCACCAACCACACAGCAATGGCCTAACAACCACCCAGAACACCTCAACAACCACACAGCAATGGCCTAACAACCACTCAGAACACCTCACCAACCACACAGCAATGGACTAACAACCATCCAGAACACCTCACCAACCACACAGCAATGGCCTAACAACCACCCAGAACACCTCACCAACCACACAGCAATGGCCTAACAACCACCCAGAACACCTCAACAACCACACAGCAATGGCCTAACAACCACCCAGAACACCTCAACAACCACACAGCAATGGCCTAACAACCACTCAGAACACCTTATCAACCACACAGCAATGGCCTAACAACCATCCAGAACACCTCACCAACCACACAGCAATGGCCTAACAACCATCCAGAACACCTCAACAACCACACAGCAATGGCCTAACAACCACCCAGAACACCTTACCAACCACACAGCAATGGCCTAACAACCACTCAGAACACCTTACCAACCACACAGCAATGGCCTAACAACCATCCAGAACACCTCAACAACCACACAGCAATGGCCTAACAACCACCCAGAACACCTTACCAACCACACAGCAATGGCCTAACAACCACTCAGAACACCTTACCAACCACACAGCAATGGACTAACAACCATCCAGAACACCTCAACAACCACACAGCAATGGACTAACAACCACTCAGAACACCTTATCAACCACACAGCAATGGCCTAACAACCATCCAGAACACCTCACCAACCACACAGCAATGGCCTAACAACCACCCAGAACACCTTACCGACCACACAGCAATGGACTAACAACCATCCAGAACACCTCAACAACCACACAGCAATGGACTAACAACCACCCAGAACACCTTATCAACCACACAGCAATGGCCTAACAACCATCCAGAACACCTCACCAACCACACAGCAATGGCCTAACAACCACCCAGAACACCTTACCGACCACACAGCAATGGCCTAACAACCACCCAGAACACCTTACCGACCACACAGCAATGGACTAACAACCACCCAGAACACCTTACCAACCACACAGCAATGGCCTAACAACCACCCAGAACACCTTACCAACCACACTGTAATGGCCTAACAACCACCCAGGACACCTCACCAACCACACAGCAATGGCCTAACAACCACCCAGGACACCTCACCAACCACACTGTAATGGCCTAACAACCACTCAGAACACCTCACCAACCACATAGCAATGGCCTAACAACCATCCAGAACACCTTACCAACCACACTGTAATGGCCTAACAACCACCCAGGACACCTCACCAACCACATAGCAATGGCCTAACAACCATCCAGAACACCTTACCGACCACACTGTAATGGCCTAACAACCACTCAGAACACCTCACCAACCACATAGTAATGGCCTAACAACCATCCAGAACACCTTACCGACCACACAGCAATGGCCTAACAACCATCCAGAACACCTTACCAACCACACTGTAATGGCTTAACAACCATCCAGAACACCTTACCAACCACACAGCAATGGCCTAACAACCACCCAGGACACCTTACCAACCACACAGCAATGGCCTAACAACCATACAGAACACCTCAACGACCACACAGCAATGGCCTAACAACCATCCAGAACACCTAACCAACCACACAGCAATGGCCTAACAACCATCCAGAACACCTCACCAACCACACAGCAATGGCCTAACAACCATCCAGAACACCTCACCAACCACACAGCAATGGCCTAACAACCCCCCAGGACACCTCACCAACCACACAGCAATGGACTAACAACCACCCAGAACACCTCACCAACCACACAGCAATGGCCTAACAACCACCCAGAACACCTCATCAACCACACAGCAATGGCCTAACAACCACCCAGAAAACCTCATCAACCACACAGCAATGGCCTAACAACCACCCAGAACACCTCATCAACCACACAGCAATGGCTTAACAACCACCCAGAACACTTTATCAACCACACAGCAATGGCCTAACAACCACCCAGAACACCTTATCAACCACACAGCACCCAGAACACATCATCAACCACACAGCAATGGCCTAACAACCATCCAGAACACCTCACCAACCACACAGCAATGGCCTAACAACCATCCAGAACACCTCACCAACCACACAGCAATGGCCTAACAACCATCCAGAACACCTCAACAACCACACAGCAATGGACTAACAACCATCCAGAACACCTCAACAACCACACAGCAATGGCCTAACAACCATCCAGAACACCTCAACAACCACACAGCAATGGACTAACAACCATCCAGAACACCTCAACAACCACACAGCAATGGACTAACAACCATCCAGAACACCTCAACAACCACACAGCAATGGACTAACAACCACTCAGAACACCTTATCAACCACACAGCAATGGCCTAACAACCACCCAGAACACCTCACCAACCACACAGCAATGGACTATCAACCATCCAGAACACCTCACCAACCACACAGCAATGGCCTAACAACCACTCAGAACACCTCACCAACCACACAGCAATGGCCTAACAACCACCCAGAACACCTTATCAACCACACAGCAATACCCAGAACACATCATCAACCACACAGCAATGGACTAACAACCACCCAGAACACCTTATCAACCACACAGCAATGGCCTAACAACCACCCAGAACACCTTATCAACCACACAGCAATGGCCTAACAACCACCCAGAACACCTTATCAACCACACAGCAATACCCAGAACACATCATCAACCACACAGCAATGGACTAACAACCACCCAGAACACCTTATCAACCACACAGCAATGGACTAACAACCACCCAGAACACCTTATCAACCACACAGCAATACCCAGAACACATCATCAACCACACAGCAATGGACTAACAACCATCCAGAACACCTCAACAACCACACAGCAATGGCCATGTATGAATTTACTAAAAGAATGCAAAAATATGTTAGAAAATAAATTCCCTCCCTGTTGTGTGAAAATAAAGATGCTAATTTAAAAATAGTTTGTATTTTCCTTATGCAAAATATACTTTCTTATGACCTGAACATGTTGAGATTCGGCCACACGCATTGTGTAAAAATAAAAGCAGTCTAATGAAAGTGCTGCGTGTTCTAATCGGATGTGACTCTTTTCAAATTTGCCTCTTGGAACATTATGAATTTGATAATGTAGTTCAGCTCTGTCAGTAATCTCCCTTTCACTGAATAAATCATTAACCAGAGACAATCCACTCAGAAATAAATGACTGTGCTGCAAACAGAAGACCTGTATTATAAACCTGTGCTGACAGTCTAATGTACCGGTGACTCCCGGAACCTAATGGCGAGTGTGTCCGGCAGCAGCATATAAAAACACACGTTCATTAGGAGCTTCATGAATCTGATGTTGTTGATGAGGACATGCACAAGAATTCTCTGGCTCACACACATCATCTGCTCTTGCAATGGCTTTCGACACAATGCTTAAAACCTGGAACATTCCCAAGAGCAAAGAGCACGTAATTATGCGTGATAATGCCCAAATATGTCTAAAGTAATGCAGGATCCTCACTTATATAGCCTTGTATGGCCCATACGCTTCAGCTGGCGGTAATTGAGGGGTTGCTCTCACGGTGTAGCATAAGGGGTGTAGAAGCGATTGGAGGAAGAATAGTTGGTCACTTCAAACATTCGCCTCTCGCCAACTCCTGACTTCGGAATGTGCAGACACAACTGGGCTAGTCAAAGAAAAGCCTACAACAAGATGTTCCAACCCGATGGAACAGCACATCATATTATATGCTGTTAAGTCTTAAGGAGCAGAAGCATGATGTAGGGGCATACACATATATATGCCGATTCTCTGACACACTGTAGCTTGGTCCTCGGCCATTCCTCCACCCTCTAATGGACGACAGCCGCGCCTCCCCGGGAGGATCAGAGGCAGTCCTCCGGCCCCTGGAGGACGGAACGTCCCAATGCGTTCCAGTGGATGGAAGGGGTCTCTCCCACCCTTGGAAGCGGTAACCGTTCCAGGCGGTCAGCCAGGAGCCCCTCCCCGCTCACGGTCTCAAACTCCAACATGTTTCAGCAGCCGGTAGGGGTCTCCTTCACCCCTGGCAGCGGCCCTGACCACTCCAGGTGGTCGGTTAGAAGCCCTTCCTCCCCTAGAGGTCGTCAGCCGTACCTCCGCTCTCAGGCAGCCGGGCTTCTCCGTCCTCCGGCAGATGGCCGCCCGCTCCATTGGGGTGGATGGTAGTGGCGAGGACTCTACTAAGGCGCATCCCTCCTCCTCACCAGTGTAAAGGGATTAATGGAAAGGAGCCAAGAACCGGCTTGACAATATAAATAATAGTTTAATATAAAACTGAATCAAAAAGACAAACACACACACACAGGTGTCGGACAGCTGTCCATAAATCTCTCTCTCTTTCTCTCACACTGCCGTCTTCGGTCGTCCTTTATCCCTCTCAAGGGCTAATTAGCCTAGTCACACATCAAGTACAAGAAATGGTACTTGCTTTCCTGCGCTTGCTGAAGTTGCACGAGCGTACCTGTCTGCACCCGTTGTGCTTAATATGCAGTTGATGCCTCTAATTTCACATAGCTACAGATATTTTTACATTTAAGGCCAGTTCGGTCTATAAAAGATGCCTGTTGCATCCCTACTAAAGCCCAACCTTACCCTACCCCTTCACCTAACTCTCACACAAACCGGTTCATTTCAGAAGACTGAAAGCAAAACGTGATTTGGCCGATTTATGCGCATTTTTAACTAGCAAGGAGCACTGAAATTGTCCTTACAAACTGTAATTATATTTTGATGATTATTGAAACAAACTTTTCTTTTCTTTAGAATAGCATGTACTGATGAATCGTTCACAATTAGATCAAGAATATTTATTTAAAAAAGTAAAGAGTCAATTAAGCGGGCTCTGGATATCTCAGTGAGTATTGGCGCTGACTATCACACCTGGAGTCGTGAGTTTGAATCCAGGGTGTGCTGAGTGACTCCAGTCAGGTCTCCTTAGCAACCAAATTGTCCCGGTTGCTAGGGAGGGTAGAGTCACATGGGGTAACCAAATTGTCCCGGTTGCTAGGGAGGGTAGAGTCACATGGGGTAACCAAATTGTCCCGGTTGCTAGGGAGGGTAGAGTCACATGGGGTAACCAAATTGTCCCGGTTGCTAGGGAGGGTAGAGTCACATGGGGTAACCAAATTGTCCCGGTTGCTAGGGAGGGTAGAGTCACATGGGGTAACCAAATTGTCCCGGTTGCTAGGGAGGGTAGAGTCACATGGGGTAACCAAATTGGCACGGTTGCTAGGGAGTGTAGAGTCACATGGGGTAACCAAATTGTCCCGGTTGCTAGGGAGGGTAGAGTCACATGGGGTAACCTCCTCGTGGTGGTGATTAGTGGTTCTCTCAATGGGGCGTGTGGTGAGTTGTGTGTGGATCGTGGAGAGTAGCATGAGTCTCCACATGCTGTGAGTCTCCGCGGTGTCATGCACAACGAGTCACGCGATCAGATGCGTGGATTGACGACTTGAGACTGAGACTGAGACTTGCCCTCCGCCACCCAGATTGAGTCACTACACCACCATGAGGACCTACTAATAATTGGGTATTCCAAATTGGGGAGAAAAGGGGTTAAAAAAAAGAGTCAATTTAGATTGCATGTTGCCTTTTAGTGAGTTTTCTTAATGTAGTGACTCTCAAATGCTCGTCTACTGGTGAGAATGGCTGTCTGGCACTCCTCCCAAAGGATCTGTTCACAGAATGCCAATCATCTATTTTAGCCCTCTGTATCCTGAAGGACGTGAGAGAGTGAGAAATTGCCACTGGGAATCCAGTTAGTTGCCATTTAATAAACACTTTCCCCACAGTGACTTACAGCACTCTATTTGTAGCTACAGTCCCACTGATGCTGGGATTGTGTGGAAACATTTCCTGGAAAATAACACAAATTGGGAATAAACTTGCAACCTTTCAGCTATTAATCAATAGTACAATGTACAATAAGGATTCTGCAAAATGGACACAATGGGGCTTATTCATCAAACACGAGCGGAAAAAATGTGTGTGAACTGTTGAGACAATTTACGTGAGGCCAATGACTTAAAATAAAAATGGACTATTAACCTTCTTAATACATGTTTACTGGTGTTATTGTGAATGTTTCATCAGTGTTGTTATTACATATAAAAAAATATGTGTCTCCAGAAAATTTCTCCACCTCTGAAACGACTTTCCATTCCGGCTGATGTAAATGGTAATTGGTCTGCACTTATATAGTGCCTTTTTTAACCTTGGAGGTTACCAAAGCGCTTTACACTGTGTCCCATTCACACACACACACTCATACACCAATGATGACAGAGCTGCATGCAAGGTGCTAGTCTGCCATTGGGAGCAAATTCTCCCGGTTGCTAGGGAGGGTAGAGTCACATGGGGTAACCAAATTGTCTTGGTTGCTAGGGAGGGTAGAGTCACATGGGGTAACCAAATTGTCTTGGTTGCTAGGGAGGGTAGAGTCACATGGGGTAACCAAATTGGCCCGGTTGCTAGGGAGGGTAGTGTCACATGAGGTAACCAAATTGGCCCGGTTGCTAGGGAGGGTAGAGTCATATGGGGTAACCAAATTGGCCCGGTTGCTAGGGAGGGTAGAGTCACATGGGGTAACCAAATTGTCCTGGTTGCTAGGGAGGGTAGAGTCACATGGGGTAACCAAATTGGCCCGGTTGCTAGGGAGGGTAGAGTCACATGGGGTAACCAAATTGTCCCGGTTGCTAGGGAGGGTAGAGTCACATGGGGTAACCAAATTGTCTTGGTTGCTAGGGAGGGTAGAGTCACATGGGGTAACCAAATTGGCCCGGTTGCTAGGGAGGGTAGAGTCACATGGGGTAACCAAATTGGCCCGGTTGCTAGGGAGGGTAGAGTCACATGGGGTAACCAAATTGGCACAGTTGCTAGGGAGGGTAGAGTCACATGGGGTAACCAAATTGGCCCGGTTGCTAGGGAGGGTAGAGTCGCATGGGGTAACCAAATTGGTCCGGTTGCTAGGGAGGGTAGAGTCACATGGGGTAACCAAATTGGCCCGGTTGCTAGGGAGGGTAGAGTCACATGGGGTAACCAAATTGGTCCAGTTGCTAGGGAGGGTAGAGTCACATGGGGTAACCAAATTGGCCCGGTTGCTAGGGAGGGTAGAGTCACATGGGGTAACCAAATTGGCCCGGTTGCTAGGGAGGGTAGAGTCACATGGGGTAACCAAATTGGCCCGGTTGCTAGGGAGGGTAGAGTCACATGGGGTAACCAAATTGGCCCGGTTGCTAGGGAGGGTAGAGTCACATGGGGTAACCAAATTGGCCCGGTTGCTAGGGAGGGTAGAGTCACATGGGGTAACCAAATTGGCCCGGTTGCTAGGGAGGGTAGAGTCACATGGGGTAACCAAATTGGCCCGGTTGCTAGGGAGGGTAGAGTCACATGGGGCGACCAAATTGGGCCGGTTGCTAGGGAGGGTAGAGTCACATGGGATAACCAAATTGGCCCGGTTGCTAGGGAGGGTAGAGTCACATGGGGTAACCAAATTGGCCCGGTTGCTAGGGAGGGTAGAGTCACATGGGGTAACCAAATTGGCCCGGTTGCTAGGGAGGGTAGAGTCACATGGGGTAACCAAATTGGCCCGGTTGCTAGGGAGGGTAGAGTCACATGGGGTAACCTCCTCATGGTCACTATAATGTGGTTCTCGCTCTCGGTGGGGCGTGTGGTGAGTTGTGCGTGGATGTCGCGGAGAATAGCGTGAAGCCTCCACAAACTCTTTTTTACCACATGGCATTTTATCATTTGGATAAGAAAGTACGTTTTTTATTTTTTGTAATTATATGTTTCATTAGTATTTGATTAACCAGAGTTGTTTGAACATTACATCATACATGAACACCAAATATGTCTTATTTGAATAGAGAAGCAGCTGTATTTGTTAGGCTTCAGAAGCGGTGTACTCATTTATGCTGCGTGCCGTGTGTGATTTCAGCTATCAATAAGAGCGCAGTTCTCAATATACTTTAACATACTGAAATCAATGCAGAAGAATTCAACAGATGTTCCAACAAAACCAGCAGAGAAAATGAGAAAACAAACTAACATATGACATCATGTGGCAGTATCTGGTCACTGAGAGTCTTGAAGCTCATCAATAATTCAGAGCTGCTGGTGATTTCTGCTCTTGGACCCAAATTTAGAATCCTTTGACACTAAATATTCAGATCATGATTCACTGGATCTGGAACTGGCAACTGCTTTCGTAATAGAACTTGCTCTAGAAAAATCTGATAAAAAGCCAGAATCTAAACTATGAATATTACTGTATGTGTTCAGGTTGAATAAATGCACAGACAGGATTTTTCCTGCATTGCAAATGTAACTAAATTAATCTCGCGTTTAACACTTCATATGTACCAAATGTGCGACGCGATTGAAGCAGGGGTTTCGCGCCGGTGTGGTGCGAGCCATCACAGAACCACTCGGGCAAGTGATGCGCTCTGCTCTATTCGACTGTATATCCACATCATGTTCCTTCCTCATGATGTCATCTATTTAGTGAAGTGCACCACAGCAAACACCCCCACAACATGATGCTGCACCCCCACAACATATAACGATGGTCATTACAGCCAAACCGTTCATCAGATCAGAGGACATTTCCCCAAAAGTTAGATCTTTGTCCCCATGTGCACTTGCAAACTGTAGTCTGGCTTGTTTATGGTGGTTTTGGAGCAGCGGCTTCTTCCTTGCTGAGCACCTTTCAGGTGATGTCCATATAGGGGTCGTTTTGCTGTGGATCTAGATACTCGTCCACCTGTTTCCTCCAGCATCTTCACAAGGTCCTTTGCTGTTGTTCTGGGATTGATTTGCACTTTTCACACAAACTACGTTCATCTCTAGGAGACAGAATGCGTCTCCTTCCTGAGCGGTATGATGGCTGTGTGGTCACATGATGGTGTCTCCTTCCTGAGCGGTGTGATGACCGTGTGGTCACATGATGGCGTCTCCTTCCTGAGCGGTGTGATGACCGTGTGGTCACATGATAGCGTCTCCTTCCTGAGCGGTGTGATGACCGTGTGGTCACATGATGGCGTCTCCTTCCTGAGCGGTGTGATGACCGTGTGGTCACATGATGGCGTCTCCTTCCTGAGCGGTGTGATGACCGTGTGGTCACATGATGGCGTCTCCTTCCTGAGCGGTATGATGACCGTGTGGTCACATGATGGCGTCTCCTTCCTGAGCGGTATGATGACCATGTGGTCACATGATGGCGTCTCCTTCCTGAGCGGTATGATGACCGTGTGGTCACATGATGGCGTCTCCTTCCTGAGCGGTATGATGGCCGTGTGGTCACATGATGGCGTCTCCTTCCTGAGCGGTATGATGACCGTGTGGTCACATGATGGCGTCTCCTTCCTGAGCGGTATGATGACCGTGTGGTCACATGATGGCGTCTCCTTCCTGAGCGGTGTGATGACCGTGTGGTCACATGATGGCGTCTCCTTCCTGAGCGGTGTGATGACCGCGTGGTCACATGATGGCGTCTCCTTCCTGAGCGGTGTGATGACCGTGTGGTCACATGATGGCGTCTCCTTCCTGAGCGGTGTGATGACCGCGTGGTCACATGATGGCGTCTCCTTCCTGAGCGGTATGATGACTGCGTGGTCACATGATGGCATCTCCTTCCGGAGCGGTATGATGGCTGCGTGGTCACATGATGTCGTCTCCTTCCTGAGCGGTATGATGGCTGTGTGGTCACATGATGGCATCTCCTTCCTGAGCGGTATGATGACTGTGTGGTCACATGATGGCGTCTCCTTCCTGAGCGGTATGATGACTGTGTGGTCACATGATGGCGTCTCCTTCCTGAGCGGTATGATGACTGTGTGGTCACATGATGGCGTCTCCTTCCTGAGCGGTGTGATGGCCGTGTGGTCACATGATGGTGTCTCCTTCCTGAGCGGTATGATGACCGTGTGGTCACATGATGGCGTCTCCTTCCTGAGCGGTGTGATGGCTGTGTGGTCACATGATGGCGTCTCCTTCCTGAGCGGTATGATGACCGTGTGGTCACATGATGGTGTCTCCTTCCTGAGCGGTATGATGGCTGTGTGGTCACATGATGGTGTCTCCTTCCTGAGCGGTATGATGGCTGTGTGGTCACATGATGGTGTCTCCTTCCTGAGCGGTATGATGGCTGTGTGGTCACATGATGGTGTCTCCTTCCTGAGCGGTATGATGGCTGTGTGGTCACATGATGGTGTCTCCTTCCTGAGCGGTATGATGGCTGTGTGGTCACATGATGGCGTCTCCTTCCTGAGCGGTATGATGACTGTGTGGTCACATGATGTCGTCTCCTTCCTGAGCGGTATGATGGCTGTGTGGTCACATGATGGCGTCTCCTTCCTGAGCGGTATGATGGCTGTGTGGTCACATGATGGCATCTCCTTCCTGAGCGGTATGATGACTGTGTGGTCACATGATGGCGTCTCCTTCCTGAGCGGTATGATGGCTGTGTGGTCACATGATGGCATCTCCTTCCTGAGCGGTATGATGACCGTGTGGTCACATGATGGCGTCTCCTTCCTGAGCGGTATGATGACTGTGTGGTCACATGGTGTTTATACTTGTGTACTATTGTTTGTACAGATGAATGTGGCACCTTCAGGCGTTTGGAAATTGCTCCCAATGATGAACCGGACTTGTGGAGGTCCACAATGTTTTTGAGGTCTTGTCTGATTTCTTTGGATTTTCCCATGATGCCAAGCAAAGAGGCTTTAAAATACATCCACAGGTACACCTCCAATCAGAAGCTAATTGTCTAAAGGCGTGACATCATGTTCTGGAATTTTCCAAGCTGCTTAAAGGCACAGTTAACTTAGTGTATGTAAACTTCTGACCCGCTGGATTTGTGTTATAGTCAATTAAAAGTGACACAATCGGTCTGTAAACAGTTGTTTGATAAATTACTCGTGTCATGCACAAAGTAGATGTCCTAATCGACTCGCCAAAACTACAGTTTGCTAATATGAAATCTGTGGAGTGGTTAATAATGAGTTTTTATGACTTCAACCTAAGTGTATGTAAACTATATATACATTTTAGTCGCATTGTGCGAGATTTGGTTGCAATTGCTAGTGATTTCATGTCATTGTAGTAAAAAATCATTCTTGAGATTTAAGAATCGATATCGAGGTTCAAATAAAGATTGCGATACGTCAGAAAAATCGATATTTTTACCCTCCCCCAGTCAGAATATATCCAAAATAACTAATCCTAAAGAAATTTGGTGTTAATTAAATTAACTTTTGTTTAGTTTGGTTCCACATAGCAACCAGGTGATGAAAAACATCTCCAATATATCCAACGTAAACATCAAATGCAATTAAGTCATTGTTATATATTAATTAATTGCAATGGATGTGGGTAAACGTAAACGTAAATGTAAATGACAGTCATCACTGAAGACCACATTTGACCCAGGAAAAACCCTTCTTGAGTATAATATTGAATATCAACACAACACAAAGCACTTTAATATGACTAATATCATTTTGCAGCCTGCTATGAGTAACAAGTGCATCCAGAACACTGCCTGCCACATGACAGATAGAGAGTTACGTAACTCTACATTTCTGTAACTGGTGACATGAAATAAATAAATAAACCCTGAGTTATTAATCATAAGCAGCATCTCTGAATGCAGATAGTATGCGTCATTAATACACATCTCAATCAGCTATGACTGACAGGAGATAGTCCTGTGACCTTCAGCTGGAATCCTTTTGACAAACACAGACCTGCTGGTGTAGAGCAGGTTTATGCAATTCCCATGATGGTCTAGGCTGGTTTATAGGTGCTGGTCTTGCTGGTGGACCGGCATAGCCATGCTTTTCATAAGCAAAACCTAGCTGGTGAAGCTGGTTAAGATAGTTTAAACGCCTGGTGCAGACACCAGCACCCAACATAAGCTGGTGAACTCCAATGCAATGGTGTGCCCACAGGCCTATTGCACACAGGGGCACAAACTTTTTCACGGCCAAACAAGGCGGCTAAAAACGTAAATACTCACATCATCGATACTACTTTTAATTTACATGTGACCACATCTACGGAAGCCCTCCTGGGCCATTTAAAAAAAGAATGAACTGATAAATTATCAATCTATTAATTTGAAAATACAAACTTGAATAAATAAATCAATTTACAAATGGACATTTAAATGTGTTTATTTAATTTAACAATAAAACTGCGCATTAATAAATCACATTAATTTCATGTTTTAAATGTCATTAAATGTAGCAATAAATGCACTTTAAAGAACATATTAAATTGCATTTTAAAAGGGTATTTAACAATTTATGTATTTTTTTCTTTCTTTTCTCCCCAATTTGGCACGCCCAATTCCCAATGTGCTCGTGGTGGCGTAGTGACTCGCCTCAATCCGGGTGTCGGAGGACGAATCTGTTGCCTCCACATCTGAGACCGTCAATCCGCGCATCTTATCACGTGACTTGTTGAGTGCGTTACCATGGAGACGTAGCGCATGTGGAGGCTTCACGCTATTCTCCGCGGCATCCACGCACAACTCGCCACACGCCCCACCGAGAGCGAGAACCACATTATAGCAACCACGAGGAGGTTATCCCATGTGACTCTACCCTCCCTAGCAACCGGGCCAATTTGGTTACCCCATGTGACTCTACCCTCCCTAGCAACCGGGCCAATTTGTTTACCCCATGTGACTCTACCCTGCCTAGCAACCGGGCCAATTTGGTTACCCCATGTGACTCTACCCTGCCTAGCAACCGGGCAAATTTGGTTACCCCATGTGACTCTACCCTCCCTAGCAACCGTCTCTACCCTCCCTAGCAACCGGGACAAATTGACTCTACCCTCCCTAGCAACCGGGCCAATTTGGTTACCCCATGTGACTCTACCCTCCCTAGCAACCGTCTCTACCCTCCCTAGCAACCGGGACAAATTGACTCTACCCTCCCTAGCAACCGGGCCTATTTCATTACCCCATGTGACACTACCCTCCCTAGCAACTGACTCTACGCTCCCTAGCAACCGGAAAAAATTGATTCTACCCTCCCTAGCAACCGGGACAAATTGGTTACCCCATGTGACTCTACCCTCCCTAGCAACCGGCCCAATTTGGTTACCCCATGTGCCATTACCCTCCCTAGCAACTGGGCCAATTTGGTTACCCCATGTGACTCTACCCTCCCTAGCAACCGGGCCAATTTCATTACCCCATGTGACACTACCCTCCCTAGCAACCGACTCAACCCTCCCTAGCAACCGGGACAAATTGACTCTACCCTCCCTAGCAACCGGGACAAATTGGTTACCCCATGTGACTCTACCCTCCCTAGCAACCGGCCCAATTTGGTTACCCCATGTGCCATTACCCTCCCTAGCAACTGGGACAATTTGGTTACCCCATGTGACTCTACCCTCCCTAGCAACCGGGCCAATTTGGTTACCCCATGTGACTCTACCCTCCCTAGCAACCAGGCCAATTTGGTATCTAAGGAGACCTGACTGGAGTCACTCAGCACGCCCTGAATTCAAACTCATGACTTTAGTGATTTTAAACATGCATTAAATTAAAAACATTTAAATGTGTCTTTTTATTTGTCCATTTATAACCTATTTATTCAATTTCCATTTAAATGGCACTCCTGGGCTTCCATACACATCGATGTGTCTCCGCCAAACGGGTATAAATCCGACCTTCAATACCCGAGACCTTATTGTAAGTGTTTAGCGTCAGTTTCGTCCGTGATTCGTGTTTTGTCTCTCTTACGATGTTCATCCGTTTCTTCATTTGTTATGATTTATTGCGCAACACAAGCCCAAAGCAAACACTCGGAAACAGCTGTTGTGTTTAACATTTTCCCAATGTTGATCAGATTTGTCTGGGATTCGTCACAAACCACCTCCGGAGGTATCCGCAAAAACACGTAGAGTAACCAAGTGTAAATACCACCTTAGATCTGACCAAAGACAGACAGACAGACAGACAGACAGACAGACAGATAGATCGAAAATACATTTTAAGAAGTTGTTCTTGGGTTAGAGATTTGAAAGAACACCCAAAGCCGAGTTTGTACAGTAACGATACGCTGGCTTTATCCAGCCCACATAAAAATAACTGGATCTTGGGTTTGTCAGACCAACAATGTGAAGGGTCCATTTCACTCGATGGGAATGAAGCCAGTCGACCCAAACAAGCTACTCGAACACCATCTTACTTACAAAACCACCTACAAACATGTTAACACACAGGGAGAAGCCGATGAAGGGTCTCGCTCACCCACACAGATCAATAATGATGAAACATCAGCACTCTTCACAAGAGTCCACATACGCTCTCATCCTGAAGGGAAACACGTCTGTGCTGATCGGTCCACTCCAGCTGAATCGAAGCACTCGAGCAGTTAGTGACCAGGGAGTCCCTCCGTGATCTGGTGCGACCGGACTTCAGCGAAACACTTGGCGAATCCACCTTTCCAGAAGCCTTCGGTCTAAATATAACTTAAGCAACATCGCGCTCACGATCTCGCCGTTGTTTTGAATATCAGCACATCCGTGACCGCCTGCGACCTCGAGCTTTCGACCCAACCACAGCCAGTTTGAACGAGTTTGCAATTACTTTTCTTCACTATAAACAAGTAACTTACTGTTCAGACATAATGGAGTCGCGAGATTGAATCCAGGGCGTGCTGAGTGACACCAGCCAGGTCTCCTTAGCAACCAAATTGGCTCGGTTGCTAGGGAGGGTAGAGTCACGTGGGGTAACCAAATTGGCCCGGTTGCTAGGGAGGGTAGAGTCACATGGGGTAACCAAATTGGCCCGGTTGCTAGGGAGGGTTGAGTCACATGGGGTAACCAAATTGGCCCGGTTGCTAGGGAGGGTAGAGTCACATGGGGTAACCAAATTGTCCCGGTTGCTAGGGAGGTTAGAGTCACATGGGGTAACCAAATTGGGCCGGTTGCTAGGGAGGGTAGAGTCACATGGGGTAACCAAGTTGTCCTGGTTGCTAGGGAGGGTAGAGTCACATGGGGAAACCAAATTGGGCCGGTTGCTAGGGAGGGTAGAGTCACATGGGGCGTGTGGTGAGTTGTGTGTGGATGACCGTTAATCCACGCATCTTATCACGTGACTTGTTGAGTGCGTTACCGTGGAGACGTAGCGCGTGTGGAGGCTTCCCGCTATTCTCCGCGGCATCCACACACAACTCACCACACGCCCCACCGAGAGCGAGAACCACATTATAGTGACCACGAGGAGGTTACCCCATGTGACTCCACCCTCCCTAGCAACTGGGACAATTTGGTTGCTAAGGAGACCTACACAGACCCCCCCCAGTCAGTATGTAGTTAATCTGCCATATTGTGCGAAAGACTGTCGACTGAACGGGTCGTTTATGTTTACAGGTGTTTCAGACAATGAGGAATCGCACTTACCTTCCTGTACACCAGCATGTTTGGAGACTCATCGGTCACACCATTAGTGCTCTGACCACACGTGTTCGGCTGCGCCATCATTCAACCAGAAGAACGGCCAGAGCCGCTGCGGACAGATACACCTGAAGATAGACAGACAGAGCAGGTGTGACACAACGTTGTCATGATTAAAGGGGCAGTTCACCCAATAATCGTCTACTCTCAGTTGAGACATCCAGGATAAGCACACAAACACACTATTGTGAGTAAACAAACATACAAATACAGATCTAACCCAAAACCAAACAGCGCTTCTCTCTCGGGTGTCTCACGTGCATCAGTTCTCATGATTACGTCACCTGAGCATACGGCTGCTGACCAGAAGCGATGCTTTAGAGTTATAAAGTGCTTAAATATCAATCTTTTTTGCATCTAAAGTGATCGTATCACTTTAGAAGACATTAATTTAACCGCTGGAGTCGTATGGATGATGTTTATGCTGACTGTCTGTGATTTTTGGAGCTTCAGATGTCTGGTCACCATCCACTTGCATTATAAGGACCTTCTGAGCTGAGATATTTCTCCATTTCTTCAAACGTGTTCTGCTCAAGAAAGAAACTCAAACACACCTGAGATATCATGAGGGGGAGTAAATGATCATATAATTTTCATTTTTCAGTGAACTGCCCCTTTAAATTAGAATAACAATAACCAAATGTCATGTGGTGTAACCGTCCGGAGACAGTAGAAAAGTCTAATTTTAAGTTATAAATGCACGAGTAGTGCAGGATAACCGTTTATTATTATTATTATTATTCCTTAATAAATAAGAAGTGAAACAATTTTCTGTATAAAATGCTATAAAATAAAATGATTGAAACCAGAATGGGACACAAAGATTAAACTAGCTATTTAAAAGATTTCTCATTGTGATCACCTCAGACAACATTTTTGGACAAAGACCTTTTAACAGTGTTGTGTGAGATGCTTTATTGGGAGTATAGTATGGAGTTATATTTGTGCCACAATTCTTCATGCAAACAATTATATTATGAGAGCACAAAAAATGTTCTGCATGCACAAGATGATATTTTGAGCGTGCAAAATTTATTTTTTTGCACTCACAATAACATTTTGCATGTGCACAATACATTTTTGTGTACTCAATTTCATCTTGCACATGCAGAAAATTATTTGTGCACTTAAAATATCATCTTGCATGTGCAAAATGTTTTGGGCACTCAATTTGATCTTGCATGTGCAGAAAAAACAATGTTTGCACTCAAAATATCATCTTGCGTGAAAAACAAGCAAAATTACTTTTTGTGCATTCAATTTCATCTTGCATGTGCAGAAATGTTTTTTTCACTCAAAATATCATCTTGTGTGTGCAAAATAAACTTTGTGCGCTCAATTTCATCTTGCATGTGTAGAAAATTTTTTTTGCACTCAAAATATCACCTTGCGTGTGCAAAATAACGTTTTTTGCGCTGAATTTCATCTTGAATATACAGAACTTTTTTTTTTTGCACTCAAAATATCTTGCATGTGCAAAATTACTTTCTGCGCATTTAATTTCATCTTGCATTTGCAGAAATGTTTTTTTTTTCACTCAAAATATCATCTTGCGTGTGCAAAATAACGTTTTGTGCGCTTAATTTCATCTTGCATGCGCAAAAAAAAAAATTGTGCACTCAAAATATCATCTTGCATGTGCAAAAATGTTTTTTTTTTCACACAAAATATCTCGCATGTGCAGAATTGTGGCACATATATAACTCCATATTATAGCTACTGTGTATTAAGTGCATAATGTGGATATTGTAGTCCAATATCTGTCACTACAGTACTGCACTGTCACCCACCATTACACTTACTACAATAAAGTGATTAGATTTGCTGTTGACATCAGAACAGCGAGGAATAAAGCACAAAATCACATGAATGAACGCCATCTGTCAACGCAACCTACTTGCACTGAAGCGCGCGCAAAACCACAATATAGACACAAAAACGCTTCAACGTGAGCGATGCTTGACGGATCTGAGATGTTTGATGAAGGTCGTCGTCCTAACGGGCTCTTCCATGAATGATGATGCTGCTGAAATGAAGATGTTTCGGTGAATCACGCGTCGAATAAGAACACAGATTTACCTCAGACAGTCTCACGCGCTGGACGCTTCCTCGCGCAGGGCGGATTGTCAGCTGGCAGTGGCGCTGGAAGGGCAGTTATTCATTGGAAAGAATGAACATTTGCCCCTCGGTGTGAACACTATCGCTTTCCTCTCCTACAGCGAGCGGCGGCGGCGGCGCGCACATCTCACAACTAGCGCGTGAGCGCGCACGGATCCGCGGCCAATCGCACGCGCGCTCCTGCTGTCCGCGCGAGAGATCCACCGCCGTGACCCTCACACATCTCAAGCGTCCGGTGAGGATTCTAGAGGTCATTCAGGTCCGTATCCCATAGGGGAGATCGGGGCTAGTTGTCACAGTGCCTATATCTCAAAACCCCACGTTTGATGTTGGGTACAAACAACGAGGCTAAGGCACACCTTAAAGGGACAGTTCACCCAAAAATAACAATTCTCTCATTATTTACTCACCCTCACGCCCTCCCAGATGTGCTTGACTTTCTTTCTTCTGCTGAACATTAAAAAGATATAAAAACAAAATGTTGTTTTGAAGAAAATTTGGGGGCGAGGGTCCCAGTTCAAAGGATTTATTAACAACAGAAAATGTCAGTGAAGGCTGGCAATCCCAGAACTGGGGCGAAGAATGAGTTTAGTGGGCAAAGGAGGAGTGTGTTCGTAGACAGGTGTATGCATTGTGGAAGTCAGAAGATCCGTAGGAAGTGTCCATTGAAGTGTGGTGGTAACCACACTTCCCGTCACGCGGGCAGAGACGAGGAATCACCCACTGGCGATTCGTGGGCATCGAGGACAGGCGTACAGCAACTGGAAGGTAACCACACATCCCGACACGCGGGCAGAGACAGGCAACCAACAGATACACGAGTCAGCGCCAACTAGACGAAGAGAATAAGGTTAGCCACTTGACGGCACAAACAATAATCTAGCAGACAGTACGGGCACACAAGGACTAAGTAGGGAGTGCAATGAGAGTGGAACAGGTGTAGCTACCACGTTAATCAATGGCATGATCAGCGCCTCTCCGGGAATGATCAGCGTTCCCATGGAAACATCTAACGACAGTAAGGACACTCAATGGGTTGAGTGAGATGATACATAGACTTTAAAAGCCGTTCTGTGATTATAAGTGTTCATTTCAGCTTCACTCCGACCACAGGAAATGATCCAGACTCTTAGAAGAGCGCCGTAATATCCAGCCTCTCAGGTAACGTTCATTATTAGTTTGATGTAATACATGTCAGTCGATATCTGCCTGTGATGTTGTGCTTGTGCGGGATCCATCGGTTCAATCCAAAGAGCAGAATGTAATTACATTAGTGACTGGAGAAGGAAAATCAATGCCAGGTATGATATGATAGTTATCATTAAATATTTACAGTGGAGAGCAGGTCAGTGGCCACGCCCCTTTACTCCAGTGGATCAATATATCTATAAATACATTTCCCCTATAGTGGGGCATGTTCTCACACTATGTGGGGTAAGTTGTCACATGGGTATACCTGTCATTAAACAGCCTAAAACAGGCCTTTTAGCACAACTTAAACAGTTAAACGATTATGAAGCGTCAAACTATTAATTGAATAATAATAAAGTAGCGATGCTGTAACTTATATATTTATATAATTGCTATTTTCACAATATTGTCACTTATTTGCACATTTAAATGAATCAGTTCTTATGGACGGTTCATGGTCACAGAAATGATTCACTTGAGCCCTTTGGAGCCTTAAAAGGTCTTTGCTTAATTATGCAAATTATGTTAATTGCTGGGGTTAGAGGTTAAAATTATACATTTATGTTCAGTTAATTGTTGTTTAACCCTTATGAACATTAACCATTGTTTTACTATAGTAACCATGACTGTAGTAACTTTAAATTGTTACAAATGATCACATATAAAAAACACGTGACAACTTGCCCAGACCTGACATTCACAGTAAAATACGCTCGTCTTAATGTATGCATGGGTTTGAATCATGTTTACTTGTTTATTCATAAAATATGTATGTTTTTGGAGGTCAGAAATCACAAATATAATCCTAATTTAAATCCTCTTTAAACTAGGTGTTTGAAACCAACATAGAAAACCTCTGCTTGGATAATGACTCAAAACTATATAGTTGCTTAGAGTAGATTCAGCCATTGTGACAACTTACCCCATAGCCTCTCATTCCTTCTCTCTCTCTCTCGCTCTCTCTCTGTATATACTTTATTGTATAGAGTATGTATGTATATACAGTATATATATGTGTCAATACACACACATCCTAATCAGGTAGGTTGTTGTCTCATTGGACACTAATAAAAATCAAACATTATCATGCACAGACAGCGAGCTCTCGACCCTGCAGAGATACCATATGTCACACCTCACATGTCTCCTGCACAAACACCTGCGTCTCTAGGCAACCACACACCCCTGTGAACACTCACCTCCGTCATCTTCTGCAGGAGCATTTCTCCTATTGTGACCATATGTCACCGCGACTCCTGCTGGTCCAGTGTGAATCAATATGAACGGCCCTAACACTGAGCCCTGAGGCACACCAGGAATCAACTCATACAGGCTTTCAGTAATGACATGAGCATCAGGAAACAGAAGAGCGGGTGAAATGCCAGGGTTTGACTTCAGGAAGACCAGTTGGTGGTGTTCCCTCTGTAGGGATCATCTGGAGTGAATCATCCAGGCATTCTGCTTTAATAAAGACCTTATGAACAGAAGGGTGAACCTCACAAAACCCGCCAAGAACATCTATCAGTCATATTTCACCCAATAAATCAACCGATAAATTTTATTTATTTATTTTTTTTAAATAGTGGTCCTATTTGTAGGACAACTAATACGTTTATTTGCTGACCAGCTCTTCTTAGCTAACACTGACACATTCAAATTAATTAAAAAAATCAGATTGGTTGACAATGGTTTATGGTTATATAAGTCAAATTAAGTGATGATCATCCATGAAAGAAATATCAGAGAAAATTAGAAACATAAAAGTAGGTAACTGCCTTTAAGCAGCTTGGAATATTCCAGAACATGATGTCAAGCCTTTAGACAATTAGCCAATTAGCTTCTGGTAGGAGGTGTACTGAATCGGAGGTGTACCTGTGGATGTATTTTAAGGACCACACAGCCATCATACCGCTCAGGAAGGAGACGCCATCATGTGACCACACAGTCATCATACCGCTCAGGAAGGAGACGCCATCATGTGACCACACGGTCATCATACCGCTCAGGAAGGAGACGCCATCATGTGACCACACGGTCATCATACCGCTCAGGAAGGAGACGCCATCATGTGACCACACAGTCATCATACCGCTCAGGAAGGAGACGCCATCATGTGACCACACGGTCATCATACCGCTCAGGAAGGAGACGCCATCATGTGACCACACGGTCATCATACCGCTCAGGAAGGAGACGCCATCATGTGACCACACGGTCATCATACCGCTCAGGAAGGAGACGCCATCATGTGACCACACGGCCATCATACCGCTCAGGAAGGAGACGCTATCATGTGACCACATGGCCATCATACCGCTCAGGAAGGAGACGCCATCATGTGACCACACACCCATCATACCGCTCAGGAAGGAGACGCCATCATGTGACCACACGGTCATCATACCGCTCAGGAAGGAGACGCCATCATGTGACCACACACCCATCATACCGCTCAGGAAGGAGACGCCATCATGTGACCACACGGCCATCATACCGCTCAGGAAGGAGACGCCATCATGTGACCACACACCCATCATACCGCTCAGGAAGGAGACGCCATCATGTGACCACACAGCCATCATACCGCTCAGGAAGGAGACGCCATCATGTGACCACACAGTCAACATACCGCTCAGGAAGGAGACGCCATCATGTGACCACACAGCCATCATACCGCTCAGGAAGGAGACGCCATCATGTGACCACACACCCATCATACCGCTCAGGAAGGAGATGCCATCATGTGACCACACAGCCATCATACCGCTCAGGAAGGAGACGCCATCATGTGACCACACAGTCATCATACCGCTCAGGAAGGAGACGCCATCATGTGACCACACAGTCATCATACCGCTCAGGAAGGAGACGCCATCATGTGACCACACAGTCATCATACCGCTCAGGAAGGAGACGCATTCTGTCTCCTAGAGATGAACGTAGTTTGTGTGAAAAGTGCAAATCAATCCCAGAACAACAGCAAAGGACCTTGTGAAGATGCTGGAGGAAACAGGTGGACGAGTATCTAGATCCACAGCAAAACGACCCCTATATGGACATCACCTGAAAGGTGCTCAGCAAGGAAGAAGCCGCTGCTCCAAAACCACCATAAACAAGCCAGACTACAGTTTGCAAGTGCACATGGGGACAAAGATCTCACTTTTGGGGAAATGTCCTCTGATCTGATGAAACAAATATTGAACAATTTGGCCATAATGACCATCGTTATGTTTGGAGGAAAAACGGTGAAGAACACCATCCCAACCATGAAGCACGGGGGTGCAGCATCATGTTGTGGGGGTGGAGCATCATGTTGTGGGGGTGGAGCATCATGTTGTGGGGGGTGGCAGCATCATGTTGTGGGGGGGTGGCAGCATCATGTTTTGGGGGGTGCAGCATCATGTTTTGGGGGGTGCAGCATCATGTTTTGGGGGGTGCAGCATCATGTTTTGTGGGGTGCAGCATCATGTTTTGGGGGGTGCAGCATCATGTTTTGTGGGGTGCAGCATCATGTTTTGGGGGGTGCAGCATCATGTTTTGTGGGGTGCAGCATCATGTTTTGGGGGGTGGCAGCATCATGTTGTGGGGGGTGCAGCATCATGTTTTGGGGGGTGCAGCATCATGTTTTGGGGGGTGCAGCATCATGTTTTGGGGGGTGGCAGCATCATGTTGTGGGGGGGTGGCAGCATCATGTTTTGGGGGGTGCAGCATCATGTTTTGGGGGGTGCAGCATCATGTTTTGGGGGGTGGCAGCATCATGTTTTGGGGGGTGCAGCATCATGTTTTGGGGGGTGCAGCATCATGTTTTGGGGGGTGCAGCATCATGTTTTGTGGGGTGCAGCATCATGTTTTGGGGGGTGGCAGCATCATGTTGTGGGGGGGTGGCAGCATCATGTTTTGGGGGGGTGGCAGCATCATGTTTTGGGGGGTGCAGCATCATGTTTTGGGGGGTGCAGCATCATGTTTTGGGGGGTGCAGCATCATGTTTTGGGGGGTGGCAGCATCATGTTGTGGGGGGGTGGCAGCATCATGTTTTGGGGGGTGCAGCATCATGTTTTGGGGGGTGCAGCATCATGTTTTGGGGGGTGGCAGCATCATGTTGTGGGGGGGTGGCAGCATCATGTTTTGGGGGGGTGGCAGCATCATGTTGTGGGGGGGTGGCAGCATCATGTTTTGGGGGTGCAGCATCATGTTTTGGGGGGTGGCAGCATCATGTTTTGGGGGTGCAGCATCATGTTGTGGGGGGTGCAGCATCATGTTTTGGGGGGTGCAGCATCAAGTTTTGGGGGTGGCAGCATCATGTTTTGGGGGTGGCAGCATCATGTTTTGGGGGGTGCAGCATCATGTTTTGGGGGTGGCAGCATCATGTTTTGGGGGGTGCAGCATCATGTTTTGGGGGTGGCAGCATCATGTTTTGGGGGGTGCAGCATCAAGTTTTGGGGGTGGCAGCATCATGTTTTGGGGGGTGCCGGCATCATGTTTTGGGGGGTGCAGCATCATGTTTTGGGGGTGGCAGCATCATGTTTTGGGGGGTGCAGCATCATGTTTTGGGGGTGGCAGCATCATGTTTTGGGGGGTGCAGCATCAAGTTTTGGGGGTGGCAGCATCATGTTTTGGGGGGTGCCGGCATCATGTTTTGGGGGGTGCAGCATCATGTTTTGGGGGTGGCAGCATCATGATTTGGGGGGGTTGCAGCATCATGTTTTGGGGGGTGCAGCATCATGTTTTGGGGGTGGCAGCATCATGTTTTGGGGGGTGCAGCATCATGTTTTGGGGGGGTGCAGCATCATGTTTTGGGGGTGGCAGCATCATGTTTTGGGGGGTGCAGCATCAAGTTTTGGGGGTGGCAGCATCATGTTTTGGGGGGTGCCGGCATCAAGTTTTGGGGGGTGCAGCATCATGTTGTGGGGGTGGCAGCATCATGTTTTGGGGGTGGCAGCATCATGTTTTGGGGGGTGCCGGCATCAAGTTTTGGGGGGTGCAGCATCATGTTGTGGGGGTGGCAGCATCATGTTTTGGGGGTGCAGCATCATGTTTTGGGGGTGGCAGCATCATGTTTTGGGGGGTGCAGCATCATGTTTTGGGGGTGGCAGCATCATGTTTTGGGGGGGTTGCAGCATCATGTTTTGGGGGGGTGGCAGCATCATGTTTTGGGGGTGCTGCAGGAGGGACTGGTGCACTTCACAAAATAGATGACATCATGAGGAAGGAACATTATGTGGATATGTTGAAGCAACATCTCAAGACATCAGACAGGAAGTTAAAGCTCGGTCACAAATGGGTCTTCCAAATGGACAATGACCCCAAGCACACCTCCAAAGGTGTGGCACAAGGGCTTAAGAACAACAAAGTCAAGATATTGGAGCGGCATCACAAAGTCCTGACCTCAATCCTGATAAAGCGTGTGCGAGCAAGGAGGTCTACAAACCGGACCCAGT
Organism: Moxostoma hubbsi; assembly: GCA_032164185.1. Lineage (NCBI taxonomy): Eukaryota > Metazoa > Chordata > Actinopteri > Cypriniformes > Catostomidae > Moxostoma > Moxostoma hubbsi. The sequence continues at coordinate 602,919 of JAVLUX010000195.1, read as the reverse complement.
TACTCCAGTTCTGTCTGCAGGAATGGGACAAAATTCCAGCAACTTATTGTGAGAAGCTTCTAGAAGGATCCCCAAAACATTTGACCCAAGTTGAAGCTTCTAGAAGGATCCCCAAAACATTTGACCCAAGTTGAACCATTTAAAGGCAATGAGGCCAAATACTAACAAGTGTGTGTAAACCTAACATAACTTATTCTGACATTTCACGTAGTGATCCTAACTGACCTAAGACAGGTCCAAAACTAGGCTTCATATTCTATAGGGGTGAAATATGACCCGGACATGATTTCATGAGATTAACCCATGCATTCCCGAAGAACACACACACACACACTGATAAAATGTGTTATTGCCAGCAGATGTTATTTATGATTGATTCAAGTCAGTCAAAACATGGTCACATTTGAATGTCCAATTTAAGAGTCCAATACTGTTGAACTTTCAAAAGGCACTTTTCTGTGGATCAATCACTGAAACAGGTCAGAGAAGACAGATGACAACTGGAACATTCTTGCTCACACTTCAGACATTGAGTGAATTTATCATGGACACAAAGGCAGAAGTGATGTCATCTTCGGCTCTGCTGTGGTGTGTTTACAGTCTATTTGGGTCCCAGCATGTCCTGCGGTCGCACCCACTGCTCGAACTGCTCCTCGGTCAGGTAACCCAGCTTGATGGCTGTCGCTTTAAGAGTCGAGCCCTCTTTATGCGCCGTCTTTGCAATAATGGCGGCTTTATCATAACCTGCAAGAGAGACGAGAGTACATCAGAGACGTCTGACTGGAACAGACTGATATTAGATATTTATATTGGAAAACAAGCTTAAAAAGACTATTTAAAAGCATATTTTGTTGCCGTGTATAAAGGGGCGAATACTACCCCTCTCACCTCTCTGTTCACTTTAATCCATCTTTAACATTATGTAACGCGTTAAATGTAACCGCATTAAGGATGTAACGCGTTAAATGTAACCGCATTAAAGATGTAACGCGTTAAATGTAACCGCATTAAGGATGTAACGCGTTAAATGTAACCGCATTAAGGATGTAACGCGTTAAATTTAACCGCATTAAAGATGTAACGCGTTAAATTTAACCGCATTAAGGATGTGACGCGTTAAATGTAACCGCATTATGGATGTAACGCGTTAAATGTAACCGCATTAAAGATGTAACGCGTTAAATGTAACCGCATTAAGGATGTAACGCGTTAAATGTAACCGCATTAAGGATGTAACGCGTTAAATGTAACCGTATTAAGGATGTAATGCGTTAAATGTAACCGCATTAAAGATGTAATGCGTTAAATGTAACCGCATTAAAGATGTAACGCGTTAAATGTAACCGCATTAAGGATGTAACGCGTTAAATGTAACCGCATTAAGGATGTAACGCGTTAAATGTAACCGCATTAAGGATGTAACGCGTTAAATGTAACCGCATTAAGGATGTAACGCGTTAAATGTAACCGCATTAAGGATGTAACGCGTTAAATGTAACCGCATTAAGGATGTAACGCGTTAAATGTAACCGCATTAAGGATGTAACGCGTTAAATGGAACCGCATTAAGGATGTAACGCGTTAAATGTAACCGCATTAAGGATGTAACGCGTTAAATGTAACCGCATTAAGGATGTAACGCGTTAAATGTAACCGCATTAAAGATGTAACGCGTTAAATGTAACCGCATTAAGGATGTAACGCGTTAAATGTAACCGCATTAAGGATGTAACGCGTTAAATGTAACCGCATTAAGGATGTAACGCGTTAAATGTAACCGCATTAAGGATGCAACACGTTAAATGTAACCGCATTAAGGATGCAACGCGTTAAATGTAACCGCATTAAAGATGTAACGCATTAAATGTAACCGCATTAAAGATGTAAGGCGTTAAATGTACCCGCATTAAAGATGCAACGCGTTAAATGTAACCGCATTAAAGATGCAACGCGTTAAATGTAACTGCATTAAAGATGCAACGCGTTAAATGTAACCGCATTAAGGATGTAACGCGTTAAATGTAACCGCATTAAGGATGTAACCACATTAAAGATGCAACGCGTTAAATGTAACCGCATTAAAGATGTAAGGCGTTAAATGTACCCGCATTAAAGATGTAACGCATTAAATGTAACCGCATTAAAGATGCAACGCGTTAAATGTAACCGCATTAAGGATGTAACGCATTAAATGTAACCGCATTAAGGATGTAACCACATTAAAGATGCAACGCGTTAAATGTAACCGCATTAAAGATGCAACGCGTTAATTGTAACCGCATTAAAGATGCAACGTGTTAAATGTAACCGCATTAAAGATGTAACGCGTTAAAGGTAACCGCATTAAAGATGCAATGCGTTAAATGTAACCGCATTAAAGATGTAACGCGTTAAATGTAACCGCATTAAAGATGTAACGCGTTAAATGTGACCGCATTAAAGATGCAACGCGTTATATGTAACCGCATTAAAGATGCAACGCGTTAAATGTAACCGCATTAAGGATGTAACGCGTTAAATGTAACCGCATTAAGGATGTAACCACATTAAAGATGCAACGCGTTAAATGTAACCGCATTAAAGATGTAAGGCGTTAAATGTAACCGCATTAAGGATGTAAGGCGTTAAATGTAACCGCATTAAGGATGTAACGCGTTAAATGTAACCGCATTAAAGATGTAACGCGTTAAATGTAACCGCATTAAAGATGCAACGTGTTAAATGTAACCGCATTAAAGATGTAACGCGTTAAATGTAACCGCATTAAAGATGCAATGCGTTAAATGTAACCGCATTAAGGATGCAATGCGTTAAATGTAACCGCATTAAAGATGTAAGGCGTTAAATGTAACCGCATTAAGGATGTAACGCGTTAAATGTAACCGCATTAAAGATGTAACGCGTTAAATGTAACCGCATTAAAGATGCAACGCGTTAAATGTAACCGCATTAAGGATGTAACGCGTTAAATGTAACCGCATTAAAGATGTAACGCGTTAAATGTAACCGCATTAAAGATGTAACGCGTTAAATGTAACCGCATTAAAGATGCAACGCGTTAAATGTAACCGCATTAAGGATGTAACGCGTTAAATGTAACCGCATTAAAGATGTAACGCGTTAAATGTAACCGCATTAAAGATGTAACGCGTTAAATGTAACCGCATTAAAGATGTAACGCGTTAAATGTAACCGCATTAAAGATGTAACGCGTTAAATGTAACCGCATTAAAGATGCAACGCGTTAAATGTAACCGCATTAAAGATGCAACGCGTTAAATGTAACCGCATTAAAGATGTAATGCGTTAAATGTAACCGCATTAAAGATGCAACGTGTTAAATGTAACCGCATTAAAGATGTAAGGCGTTAAATGTACCCGCATTAAAGATGTAACGCATTAAATGTAACCGCATTAAAGATGTAAGGCGTTAAATGTACCCGCATTAAAGATGCAACGCGTTAAATGTAACCGCATTAAAGATGCAACGCGTTAAATGTAACCGCATTAAGGATGTAACGCGTTAAATGTAACCGCATTAAGGATGTAACCACATTAAAGATGCAACGCGTTAAATGTACCCGCATTAAAGATGCAACGCGTTAAATGTAACCGCATTAAAGATGCAACGCGTTAAATGTAACCGCATTAAGGATGTAACGCGTTAAATGTAACCGCATTAAGGATGTAACCACATTAAAGATGCAACGCGTTAAATGTAACCGCATTAAAGATGCAACGCGTTAATTGTAACCGCATTAAAGATGCAACGTGTTAAATGTAACCGCATTAAAGATGTAACGCGTTAAATGTAACCGCATTAAAGATGCAATGCGTTAAATGTAACCGCATTAAGGATGTAACACGTTAAATGTAACCGCATTAAAGATGTAAGGCGTTAAATGTAACCGCATTAAGGATGTAAGGCGTTAAATGTAACCGCATTAAGGATGTAACGCGTTAAATGTAACCGCATTAAAGATGTAACGCGTTAAATGTAACCGCATTAAAGATGCAACGTGTTAAATGTAACCGCATTAAGGATGTAACGCGTTAAATGTAACCGCATTAAAGATGTAACGCGTTAAATGTAACCGCATTAAAGATGCAACGCGTTAAATGTAACCACATTAAGGATGTAACGCGTTAAATGTAACCGCATTAAAGATGCAACGCGTTAAATGTAACCGCATTAAAGATGTAACGCGTTAAATGTAACCGCATTAAAGATGTAACGCGTTAAATGTAACTGCATTAAAGATGCAACGTGTTAAATGTAACCGCATTAAGGATGTAACGCGTTATATGTAACCGCATTAAAGATGCAACGCGTTAAATGTAACCGCATTAAGGATGTAACGCGTTAAATGTAACCGCATTAAGGATGTAACCACATTAAAGATGCAACGCGTTAAATGTAACCGCATTAAAGATGCAACGTGTTAAATGTAACCGCATTAAAGATGTAACGCGTTAAATGTAACCGCATTAAAGATGCAATGCGTTAAATGTAACCGCATTAAGGATGCAATGCGTTAAATGTAACCGCATTAAAGATGTAAGGCGTTAAATGTAACCGCATTAAGGATGTAATGCGTTAAATGTAACCGCATTAAAGATGTAACGCGTTAAATGTAACCGCATTAAAGATGCAACGCGTTAAATGTAACCGCATTAAAGATGCAACGTGTTAAATGTAACCGCATTAAAGATGCAACGTGTTAAATGTAACCGCATTAAAGATGCAACGTGTTAAATGTAACCGCATTAAAGATGCAACGCAATAAATATAACTGCATTAAGGATGTAACGCGTTAAATGTAACCGCATTAAGGATGCAACGCGTTAAATGTAACCGCATTAAAGATGCAACGCGTTAAATGTAACCGCATTAAAGATGTAACGCGTTAAATGTAACCGCATTAAAGATGCAACGCGTTAAATGTAACCGCATTAAAGATGCAACGCGTTAAATGTAACCGCATTAAAGATGCAACGCGTTAAATGTAACCGCATTAAAGATGCAACGCGTTAAATGTAACCGCATTAAAGATGCAACGTGTTAAATGTAACCGCATTAAAGATGCAACGCGTTAAATGTAACCGCATTAAGGATGTAACGCGTTAAATGTAACCGCATTAAAGATGTAACGCGTTAAATGTAACCGCATTAAACATGTAACGCGTTAAATGTAACCGCATTAAAGATGTAACGCGTTAAATGTAACCGCATTAAAGATGCAACGCGTTAAATGTAACCGCATTAAAGATGTAACGCGTTAAATGTAACCGCATTAAAGATGTAACGTGTTAAATGTAACCGCATTAAAGATGCAACGCGTTAAATGTAACCGCATTAAAGATGTAACGCGTTAAATGTAACCGCATTAAAGATGCAACGTGTTAAATGTAACCGCATTAAGGATGTAACGCGTTATATGTAACCGCATTAAAGATGCAACGCGTTAAATGTAACCGCATTAAGGATGTAACGCGTTAAATGTAACCGCATTAAGGATGTAACCACATTAAAGATGCAACGCGTTAAATGTAACCGCATTAAAGATGTAACGCGTTAAATGTAACCGCATTAAAGATGCAATGCGTTAAATGTAACCGCATTAAGGATGCAATGCGTTAAATGTAACCGCATTAAAGATGCAACGCGTTAAATGTAACCGCATTAAAGATGTAACGCGTTAAATGTAACCGCATTAAAGATGTAACGCGTTAAATGTAACCGCATTAAAGATGCAACGCGTTAAATGTAACCGCATTAAAGATGCAACGCGTTAAATGTAACCGCATTAAAGATGCAACGCGTTAAATGTAACCGCATTAAAGATGTAATGCGTTAAATGTAACCGCATTAAAGATGCAACGTGTTAAATGTAACCGCATTAAAGATGCAACGTGTTAAATGTAACCGCATTAAAGATGCAACGCGTTAAATGTAACCGCATTAAGGATGTAACGCAATAAATATAACCGCATTAAAGATGCAACGCGTTAAATGTAACCGCATTAAAGATGCAACGCGTTAAATGTAACCGCATTAAAGATGTAATGCGTTAAATGTAACCGCATTAAAGATGCAACGTGTTAAATGTAACCGCATTAAAGATGCAACGTGTTAAATGTAACCGCATTAAAGATGCAACGCGTTAAATGTAACCGCATTAAAGATGTAACGCAATAAATATAACCGCATTAAAGATGCAACGCGTTAAACATAACTGCAATAATAGTCTTTAGCTTTGTTGAGAAATGTTCATCTCTGTGGTGGAAAAGAGGCATATGTTTCATTGTATGTCAAAGAGCAGCTTGAACATTCAACACACACACACACAGCTGTATGTTACAGCGCCCTCTGCTGTCAGTCACCTATATGAGGATTCAGCGCGGTGACCAACATCAGCGATTCATTCATCAGTTTGCTGATTCTCTCCGTGTTTGCTTCAATTCCAGCAACACAGTTATTAGAGAAGGAGACGGAGGCGTCGCCCAGCAGCCGGGCGGAGTTCAAAACATTCTTAATCTGTCAAAGAAACACACAAACAATGTTCAAATCATGAAAACATTCCCTGATGTACCAGCTAACGCTGGATAAATGAATCACTTTAAACATTAAAGCAAAAGTGCATCATTTTTAAAGACAATGACTCACAATCATTGGCTTGAAAACGTTGAGTTCAAAGTGTCCATTACTTCCTCCGACAGTCACGGCCACATGATTCCCCATCACCTGAGCGGCCACCATAGTTATGGCCTCACACTGCGTGGGGTTCACCTTACCTGACACACACACACGCACACACATACACACACGCACACACACACACACACGCACACACACACGCGTGCGCGCGCACACACACACACACACACACACACACACTTTATTAAACTTATATACACATAATGCAAATATAAATACAGACAGCATTGGACATTACTCACACATACTCCTAAAAGTATAGAAAAGATTGGGAGTTAATCCCTGAGTTGAAGGGGTGGCAGAAGCCCTGTGTGGGCAATGACACAAGACTGAAAACTGAACATCCCAAACAACACCAGAGTGATGCATTTAACTTTAAATGTACACAACTGTCTTACGGGGGAGCACCCCACCTGAACCCCTCTCGAGAGTCTGACGTCCACACACCACAGACTTCCTGCGGGAAACACTGTCAGCGCTAATGACCTATAACACATATTATATAACATTTATACCATAATCTATTCAACAGACAGACAGACAGACAGACAGACGAGAAGACAGACGGAAGACAGACAGACAGACAGACGAGAAGACAGACAGAAGACAGACAGACAGATAGACAGACAGACAGAAGAGAAGACAGACGGAAGACAGACAGACAGACAGACGAGAAGACAGACGGAAGACAGACAGACAGACAGACAGACAGACAGACGAGAAGACAGACAGAAGACAGACAGACAGACAGACAGACAGAAGAGAAGACAGACGGAAGACAGACAGACAGACAGACGAGAAGACAGACAGACAGACAGACAGACGAGAAGACAGACAGACAGACAGAGGAAAAGACAGACAGACAGACAGAAGAGAAGACAGACACACTGAAAGACAGAAGAGAAAACAAACAGACAGGCAGACAGACAGACAGAAGAGAAGACAGACAGACAGACAGACATAAGAGAAGACAGACAGACTGACAGAAGAGAAGACAGACAAACAGACAGACAGACAAAAGAGAAGACAAACAGACAGAAGAGAAGACAGACAGACAGACAGATGAGAAGACAGACAGAAGAGAAGACAAACAGACAGACAGAAGACAGACAGACAGACAAAAGAGAAGACAGACAGAGGAGAAGAAAGACAGAAGAGAAGACAAACAGACAGACAGACAGACAGACAGACAAAAGAGAAG
>JAVLUX010000195.1:587500-592500 GCA_032164185.1 Moxostoma hubbsi | reverse complement strand
ACACACACACACACACACAGAAGAGAACATATATTTGAACTCAAATCACCTGAATTATTCGCATGATCTTGATCAATCACATGACATTCATCCACTGGAAACGCGTTTGGAGTGAACAGCCCCTCAGGTGGAGGTCTTGCTCTCTTATGCAACATAAGCGGTGCGTTTTAAAAGGCCGTCAAGTTAAATGGAGTTAAAATTGGAAAAGTGTACCTCAAAATAACTTCAAACCATCCGGTGTGTTGAGTCTCACCTGTCCGAGCGAGAGCGGCACAGCGTCCTGTGTGTGTGTGCGGCCGATCTTAATGATGTCCTTGAACGCTTCAGCTTTACCAGCGAGCGCATCGTGCAGCGTCTGAAGACCCGGAAGAAGAACCTCGTGAACTTCTGTAGCTGCGGCGATGTGCATGGCGGTGGGGAACGTGTCATTGGAACTCTGAAACAAACAACAGGACAAAATCAGTGACATCATCGCACGCACGATTGATTAGTCCTGAGAGTGTGACGCGTGTGTCGGGTCACCTGACTCTTGTTGACGTGGTCATTGGGGTGAACGGGGTCTTTGCTGCCCAGTTCTCCTCCCAGTATCTCGATGGCTCTGTTGCTGATCACTTCATTCACGTTCATGTTGGTTTGAGTTCCGGATCCCGTTTGCCAAACCACCAGCGGAAAATGATCGTCCAGTTTCCCAGCAGCCACCTGAAACACACAGCGGACACGCACCGCCGTCAAACACGCACACACGTGATCGGACTGAAATCAAAATGATGCGTTTTGAAAAATATCAAGGAATAAATGTGTGAACCTCGTGAAGCCTTTCAAGCGCTATCATGTTTCTGGACGTTACCCTCCCTAGCAACCGGACCAATTTGGTTACCCCATGTGACTCTACCCTCCCTAGCAACCGGACCAATTTGGTCACCCCATGTGACTCTACCCTCCCTAGCAACCAGCCCAATTTGGTTACCCTGTGTGACTCTACCCTCCCTAGCAACCAGCCCAATTTGGTTACCCCATGTGACTCTACCCTCCCTAGCAACCGGGCCAATTTGGTTACCCATGTGACTCTACCCTCCCTAGCAACCGGACCAATTTGGTTACCCCATGTGACTCTACCCTCCCTAGCAACCGGACCAATTTGGTTACCCCATGTGACTCTACCCTCCCTAGCAACCGGACCAATTTGGTTACCCCATGTGACTCTACCCTCCCTAGCAACCGGGACAATTTGGTTACCCCATTTGACTCTACCCTCCCTAGCAACCGGGCCAATTTGGTTACCCCATGTGACTCTACCCTCCCTAGCAACCGGAACCAATTTGGTTACCCCATGTGACTCTACCCTCCCTAGCAACCGGACCAATTTGGTTACCCCATGTGACTCTACCCTCCCTAGCAACCGGACCAATTTGGTTACCCCATGTGACTCTACCCTCCCTAGCAACCGGACCAATTTGGTTACCCCATGTGACTCTACCCTCCCTAGCAACCGGGCCAATTTGGTTACCCCATGTGACTCTACCCTCCCTAGCAACCGGACCAATTTGGTTACCCCATGTGACTCTACCCTCCCTAGCAACCGGGCCAATTTGGTTACCCATGTGACTCTACCCTCCCTAGCAACCAGGCCAATTTGGTTACCCCATGTGACTCTACCCTCGCTAGCAATCGGGCCAATTTGGTTACCCCATGTGACTCTACCCTCCCTAGCAACCGTGCCAATTTGGTTACCCCATGTGACTCTACCCTCCATAGCAACCGGGCCAATTTGGTTACCCCATGTGACTCTACCCTCCCTAGCAACCGGGCCAATTTTGTTACCCCATGTGACACTACCCTCCCTAGCAACCGGGCCAATTTGGTTACCCCATGTGACTCTACCCTCCCTAGCAACCGGGCCAATTTGGTTACCCCATGTGACTCTACCCTCCCTAGCAACCGGGCCAATTTGGTTACCCCATGTGACTCTACCCTCCCTAGCAACCGGGCCAATTTGGTTACCCCATGTGACTTTACCCTCCCTAGCAACCAGGCCAATTTTGTTACCCCATGTGACACTACCCTCCCTAGCAACCGGGCCAATTTGGTTACCCCATGTGACTCTACCCTCCCTAGCAACCGGGCCAATTTGGTTACCCCATGTGACTCTACCCTCCCTAGCAACCGGGCCAATTTGGTTACCCCATGTGACTCTACCCTCCCTAGCAACCGGGCCAATTTGGTTACCCCATGTGACTTTACCCTCCCTAGCAACCAGGCCAATTTTGTTACCCCATGTGACTCAACCCTCCCTAGCAACCGGGCCAATGTAAATTCTAAAATGTAAATAAATGTTTTTCCAAAATTCACCCTAAAACAACATATGCATAAAAATCATAATTTCTATAATCAGTGGCTCCCTAAAAACCCTCTCAAGGAGGATATTCAATGAGTATATGTCAATGCTTGGGTCACTGAGGACAGATAAATCACCTCATCTGCAGCTTTCATGATGGCGTCAGCGATCTTTGGGTCCAAACCGTAATCTTTATTCACTTCTGCAGCAGCTTTCTTCAGAATACCAAAGGCTTTTATCACCTGAACCTACAGGACAAAGAGATTTTCACATAAATATGCACTTTGAAGATTCAAAAAGCACATACATGCAGCATAAAAGTAACTCATAAGACTCCAGTGGTTTAATCCATGTCTTCAGAAGTGATATGATAGATGTGGGTGAGAAACAGATCAATATTTAAGTGCTTTTTTTACTATAAATCTCCACTTTCACTTTCACATAAGACTCCAGTGGTTTAATCCATGTCTTCAGAAGTGATATGATAGATGTTTGTGAGAAACAGATCAATAATTAAGTGCTTTTTTACTATAAATCTACACTTTCACTTTCACATATGACTCCAGTGGTTTAATCCATATCTTCAGAAGTGATATGATAGGTGTGGGTGAGAAACAGATCAATAATTAAGTGCTTTTTTACTATAAATCTCCACTTTCACTTTCACATATGACTCCAGTGGTTTAATCCATGTCTTCAGAAGTGATATGATAGGTGTGGGTGAGAAACAGATCAATATTTAAGTGCTTTTTTACTATAAATCTCCACTTTCACTTTCACATAAGACTCCAGTGGTTTAATCCATGTCTTCAGAAGTGATATGATAGATGTTTGTGAGAAAAAGATCAATAATTAAGTGCTTTTTTACTATAAATCTACACTTTCACTTTCACATATGACTCCAGTGGTTTAATCCATGTCTTCGGAAGTGATATGATAGCTGTGTGTGAGAAACAGATCAATAATTAAGTGCTTTTTTACTATAAATCTACACTTTCACTTTCACATATGACTCCAGTGGTTTAATCCATATCTTCAGAAGTGATATGATAGCTGTGTGTGAGAAACAGATCAATAATTAAGTGCTTTTTTACTATAAATCTACACTTTCACTTTCACATATGACTCCAGTGGTTTAATCCATGTCTTCAGAAGTGATATGATAGATGTGGGTGAGGAACAAATCAATATTTAAGTGTTTTTATACTATAAATCTCCACTTTCACTTTCACATAAGACTCCAGTGGTTTAATCCATGTCTTCAGAAGTGATATGATAGGTGTGGGTGAGGAACAAATCAATATTTATGTCCTTTTTTTACTATAAATCTCCACTTTCACTTTCACATAAGACTCCAGTGGTTTAATCCATGTCTTCAGAAGTGATATGATAGGTGTGGGTGAGGAACAAATCAATATTTATGTCCTTTTTTTACTATAAATCTCCACTTTCACATAAGACTCCAGTGGTTTAATCCATGTCTTCAGAAGTGATATGATAGGTGTGGGTGAGGAACAAATCAATATTTAAGTGTTTTAATACTACAAATCTCCACTTTCACATTCTTTTTGTTTTGTTTTTGGCAATTTGCCTTCTTTGTGCATATTGCCACCTACTAGGAATGTATAGTAAAAAAGGATTTAAATATTTATTTGTTCCTCACCCACATCTATCATATCACTTCTGAAGACATGGATTAAACCACTAGAGTCTTATGTGAAAGTGAAAGTGGAGATTTATAGTAATAAAGCACTTAAATATTGATCTGTTTCTCACCCACATCTATCATATCACTTCTGAAGACATGGATTAAATCACTGGAGTCATATGGATTACTTTTATGCTGCCTTTATGTGCTTTTTGGAGCTTCAAAGTTCTGCTCACCATTCACTTGCATTGTATAGATCTACAGAGCTGAAATATTCTACTGAAAAATCTTTAAAAATCTTTGTGTTCTGATGAAGAAAGAAATTAAAACACATCTGGGACGGCATGAGGGTGAATAAATTATGACAGAATTTGTTCCGTTTAATATCTCACTGGCATTCTCTCAGTCACTCCTCCGATCTTGAAGTTCATGGTGGATCTGACAGTTTGAGCTCCATAATATTTATCAGAAGGAACTTTGAGCTCCCCAAAAGTGTCTCTCTCGATCCGGTACGACTCTGAACTGGCCTGCAATAACACAAACACACACATCCATCACATTATATTAATATAACTCTCATTATAAAGACACAAATACTGTTGATTTAATGAGAAATGAGCAGAAACTCCGTGTTAATCACTATGAATCACACTCACAGTGTTTATAAGCGGTAATAGATGCAAATACACACTATTAAGGTTATGACACGCTCATGAATTATATATCAGACACGTTTGATGTTTAAGTATTTTTAGAAGCTTCGCACATGAAGGTCATCCACCAACTCACTCAACACCATAAAAACAGCGTGATTGTACCATTCTGAGCGGGTTGTGCAGCACGCCGGCCGCTGGGCTGTTGGTCCGGACGGTGCTGGATCTCTGAATGGCCCAAAGCTTGCACAGATTCGCGTTGAAGCGCTGCAGGTTCCGAGCGGAGCGATACATGGCGACCGGAGGCGGAACTGACACGCGCCAATCAGAAGCGAGAGTTGGAGGGGCGGAACTGACACGCGCC
>JAVLUX010000195.1:570000-582500 GCA_032164185.1 Moxostoma hubbsi | reverse complement strand
GTTTACAGATTAAACCCCATTGACTTGCATTGGAAGTGTCACACACACACACACACACACACACACACAGATTAAACCCCATTGACTTGCATTGGAAGTGTCTCACTGGAACACACATTTGGGCTTTTAATAAAGAAAAGGAGGAACAAGTCGAAATTAATTTTGTGGTAATCAACATTATGACCCAAATATTTTCTTTAATTCTCATAAAAGTGCATTGATTTAAATCCATATAAGACATATTCGTATATATGCATCTGTGTAGTATAAATGGGTATATAGGCGACAGTATGACGACTCTACGTCACGTCACGTCACACGTGATATAGCACAAAATAATGCCTATATATTGCTTATTATTTTATTGTACTTTTCTGTTAGTTAGGCCCAAAAATCAAACATCCAACATGTAATATTAGCCATAACATAAACTGACTAATGATGCTAAATTCTGTTAAAATGGCTTAAACGCGTGCGCGCGCATTATAAAGCTCTCGTCTGACCGACATGAGAATGTGTTGAAATCATATCCAGCATACACATAAATAATCCAGGTGCATCCTGACCTTCTCCCGGTCTCTCCTTCATCTTCATCATCTTCTCCTCAGACAGCCAATCAGAGCGCGTGTACCTGCAGGAAGTTTGACCCGTTATTCTCCTCCCTCACTCATAACCTCCTGCTTTACTGATCGGCAGCCCGACAGACTACATGGAAGCAGGAGCCGCAGGACAGGAACACTGACACCGGGTCACTCAGCAGAACTTCATCTCTCATAGTCATGCAGTTCCAGCACTCTCTGTACGGCCCGACGCCGGTGCAGCCGGTGCACCCGACACCCTTCTACATCGAGGACATTCTGGGCAGAAGCACGGCCACGTCCAGTCCCGTGATACCGACACCGACTCTCCCGTCTCAACACTCGTGTTTCACCAGTTTGATACCCTCATACCGGACCCCGATCTACGAGCCCACGCCGATCCACCCGGTTCTGTCCCCGCACGCCCTCACGGCCACGTACGCGTCCGTATACCCGTTCCAGCGCTCCGTGGGGGACTTTACCCACGCACTGATCCGACACGACCCACTGGGTGAGACCTTTAAACATCTCTATAGTCTAACACATTATCTAACATTCAATTAAACATTTTTAAGTGCTTTATAAACATGACAATCCTTTAGAAACGGTGACAAATACGCAAACACGGCAGATCGGGCGCTGGAGTGGCACAATGTGGTTCTGTTGCTGCAAACCATATAAGACTATAAATGCAACTATAAACCCAGATGAAACCTTTTATCATATGTTGTGAACTCATGTGCATTTGTGTCAGTAAAGCCCGATCTATGTTTCATGAGGGTTGGCGATGGCGGAAAACGCGCCGCTATATATATCTATACATGAGGTCTGTTTACCAACAGATCATGTGGTTAATAATATCAACCAGACTGACCTGAAGAGGAAGCATGTCTTTATTTCGAAACTGTAGTTTAAAGCACATTATAAATGCCTGAGACTCTGTTAAAGCGAGCGCAGTGGAGTAATGTATCGAGATGGGTATGTGCCAACGGTTGGCATTTGGGCATGTGTTTAAAATACCCCTGTGCGGTTAAAAGGCCCTCTTGAGATGTCACCAGCAGTGCTGGTCTGTGCTCAGCAAGCCCTTTCCGTTCATGCCGGAAATCTTGAGCTGTCGATAGGAGTCGATGTGCTTTCAGAAGCTGCGATGTTTTCCTGGAGCAGGACTCGTGCACACTGCTGATTATTTTATCCACATCCTCAATACTCACATATTCAGGAAACACTCGACTTCTGATAGCCGAACAGATTGTTCGTTTCCTTTCATTGGGCTGAACCTTTAGAACAGCTCAAACTACCGAAAACAGCTCACGAGACACGAGCAGCTTTACATTTATATATGACAAAACACTTGAATATACGAGCTCATCACAGATACTGTAATATTCATATTACATCATTAACATTGCGTGTTGCATCGAACAAATAGGCCTATTATATATATTAAAGGAATATTGTGAGTTCAATCGACAGTATTTGAGGCATAATGTTGATTAGCACAAACATGATTTGCACTCGTTCCTCCTTTATTTTAATAAAAGCACAAATGTGTGTGTGTGTGTGTGACACTTCCAATGCAAGTCAATGGGGTTTAATCTGTGTGTGTGTGTGTGTGTGTGTGTGTGAGACACTTCCAATGCAAGTCAATGGGGTTTAATCTGTAAACATTCAAATACTGTTTCACAAGTATAAACACATAAACAATATGTGTGTCAACATGATTTTACTGTCATTAAATCACTTACTGACCACACCTGTGTGAAGATAGAGATAATTTTATAACTTCGTTGCCTTAAAAAAAAAACAAAAAAAAAAACGAATAATTAATTTAAAGTGCTTTTAAAAATTATAAGCTTCACATTTCTGCTTTTAAACCCTCCAGATATTGGCCACATTCACATCCTTTGTGGCCTTGATTTTACATGAGGAGAGAGTAAAAAAAATTAAATAAAAAAATTATATATATATATATATATATATTTAAATTAATAATAAGAAAAAATATATATATAAAATAATAAAAAAATACCCCAAAAAATATATATACATATATAAAAAATAATAATAATACAAAATATATCAAATAATAATAATTTAAAAAAATATATATATATAATTATAATTATAAAAAAGTAAAATAATATATATATATATAAAATTATACTAATAAAAAAAATATATAAAATAATAATACAAAATTATATATATATATATATATAACATGATATAATAATTCAAAAATAAAATAATAATTCAAAAATATATAAAATGATTTCCTTTAAATATATAAAGAATATTCCTTTAATATATATACAATGAATAGATATTTTTAGAGCCTATAATACAATAATCAGGGGAATTACAAGGGGGGGGGGGGGGGGTACATTTATTTGATCTTTTTCTGTTATGCTATTGTTTAGGCCACAGAAATTATATATATATATATATATATATATATATATAATCGCCACCGCGTTATTAAATGCATGTTTTCGGGGATAAATCGCAGTTTCCGGTGTGTTTTGTGAGAGGATTGGACGGATGTTCCCCCCATTCACCAGATTAACCAACAGGAAACACATTGACGGAAATTTTGCCATAGTCCTCCAGCTCATAAAGTCCAACTTTCAGCGGATGTGAACGCTGACAGATTGTCCCAAAGAGATTCCGTCCACACACACACACACACACACACACACACACCAGACGAACCCATTCTGCGCATGCGTCAGAGCGTCACACGCGATTAACCCGTTCTATTCATGTCCCAATATTCTTGCATGACACCCGTCATGTATGTTGATCTGTTGATGTGTGCAGGGAAACCTCTGCTGTGGACTCCGTTCCTTCAGCGTCCCCTGCACAAGAGGAAAGGAGGACAGGTCCGGTTCTCCAATGATCAGACCATCGAGCTGGAGAAGAAGTTTGAGACGCAGAAGTATTTGTCCCCTCCAGAGAGGAAGAGACTCGCCAAGATGCTGCAGCTGAGCGAGAGACAGGTGAGGACACGATTCATGGGTTATTGATTATTGATTATAAGATATGCATCATAATCATGTGTTTCACTGACTCCGCAGGTGAAGACGTGGTTCCAGAACCGTCGGGCGAAATGGAGGCGACTGAAACAGGTGAGAAACGCTCATTACCATATTTCAGGAATTATATATTTATATTTATATATACAGATGTGAAGGACATTTTTCATTTTTAATATTGTTTTTTTTCGAATTTAAGATTTTTACTAAGAGATAATATATAGGACATGATAATAATAACTATTATTTATTTATTTATTAAAATACAGCGCCCTTTAAGAGCAGATAAATGTGATATAAATTACATAATTTAAAGAAATAAAATTATTTTGCATAAATAAATTCAGTTCATGTGATCTGGTTTGTTTCAGTAGCTACAGCCCATTTAAACAAACCATTAGACATGATCTGAATTCACTGTTTTTAGGATTATTATTCATAGCAGAGAGAGAATTTGTATTATTGTAATTAGTTAAACGTGCTATAATCGAATTATATCATATTTTATTTATATTTATACAATAATCTTGTTTTTTCATCGGGTTGTTTCATCTGCTAAATTATGCCAACATCATATTTAAAGAAATAAGCATCAACTATCAGAAATAATGATTATTAAATTGGATAAATAATGCACCAATTATAGAACGATCAAATTAATTCGTCATTTTATTTGATTTGTATAGCGCTTTTCGCGCTTCACAGAAAAAATCATAATAATAATAAAATATATATATATATATATATATATATATATATATATATATATATATATATATATATATATATATATATATATATATATATTATATAGTTAATTTCTAATCGTTTGTTTAAATGGGCTGTATACTAAAATAAAAAAACGAAAGTTTTTATGCATAATAATTTTATATGGCCTATATTTATAAATTATTTTAAATATTAATAATAGGCTAATAATAATAATAATAATAATTATTATTATCATGTCCTTTATATTATCTCTAAGTAATAAAAAAAATATAAATCGGTATATATATATAGGCCTATATATGCGCCTTCATTTCTTAAATGTCGTAATGTCGACCCGAGAACAGCTTTACAGAAAATCATGTCTCAAGGTAAATTCGAATATATATATATTAATTAAAAATGTATAATTGAATTCACATCTGCAATGAACGAAATGTAAATAATTACGCATTTTAATTCACACGGTTGAGCCACTGAAAGCAGCTTTGACACTTTCTGTCTGTGTGATCAGGAGAATCCCCCGAGCGGTAAGAGAGAGGTCGAGGACGGAGGCGAGCGGAGAAACTCCGACAGATCGAGTCCAGATGTCATGCGCATGCGCCGTGAGCTGGAGTCCGACATGTCCGATGATTCCGACCAGGAACTGGACATCGAAGAAGACACCGAATTCTCAATGAACTCACAATTATGACCTCATCATCGGCGTTGTAAATAGTGTATAATACTGTACATTTCTCTCCTGTAGTAGAAATAAATTAATGGATTAACGATGAATAGCAAATTATTAATTATTGTCTGTATTCTGTCACTGTTGTGGAAAACTCATTGTGAATGTAAATATTTTGTGTCATTCAATAAACAATATTTTTGGGGATAACAAGTCTATCAGATTACATCATATCTGGCACATCTGCCTTTAGGCAACATTATTTATTTCATTATAATAAATCATTATAACAACAACTTCATGTACACAAATTGTTTAAATTAGATGTAGAATATTATATTATAAATGTAGTTTTAAAACCAAACTATACTGTTAAATACTTGAATTAAATGATTGTTGTTTACTAAGCATTAAAAGCTCATAATTATATTTTAATTAATACGTCATATTTATAGTGACTTTAGACATTTATACATTACACAAGCTCATTTTTAAGGAAATATATAATTACAGTATATAATGCAAATAACGGCTACTCAGAGACTATAGAATAACACATATTGAAATGGTTTCAAAGTGCGTAATTTGACCCATTAATTAATCAAACGTGTCTCTATAGAGATGTGTCCATTAACCTGTGATGTGCACTATAGGGACATGATGATCATTTGACTAATGTTATTATGTTACTCTTTTATCTTCTATTCATTGTATTGAATTCTTCTGATAGAGTCATCATGTAGCAGATTAGCCATTAAAATCAATTGAACTGTATCACTTCCTCAATGAAACAATCATCCTTTAACACACTCTGAGATCTGGGCTTGCTCTGATTTCAGGAGCAACATTGCTCTTGTCTTTGACTGTTCCATCAGCAGTTCCAACATCAAACAGGTTATCGCTTCCAACAAGACAAACAGGCCGGAGTTTGTGCTAATCGTGAAGTTAATGATTGTAAAAGTAAAGAGGATCCTGTGCCATGAATCACTGCGTTTCTGTGCAGCTGCGAGTTCAACGGCCTCAAAACTGGCGAGAGACTTCCAAAACCAACACCATGACCATCCATTCGGCCTGAATTGAGAAATGTTTCACAAATCCAGAACAGGGGAAACAACACACACACCGTCTAAAACGGTTCCAAAGTGCCAAAAGTGTGTGTTGGGGTCAAGTCGATTAAGTAGAGTTTCCTAAAAGCCTTAAACTGTGCTCAGATTTGCCAGGATACAAAGTCAAGATGAACTCAAACATGATCCACACAGTCACGTTTACAGCTCTTCGTTTCTTACTTCACCAGAGGAATTATATGAGAGACTTCTGAAAGTTAAAGGAATATTCCAGTTCAATATAAGTTGAGCTCAATCGGCAGCATTTGTGTCAATGTTGATACCACAAAAAGTTAATTTCTCCTCATCCCTCATTTGCTTTATAAAAGCACAAATGTGTGTTCCAGTGAGACACTTCCAATGGAAGTCAATGGGGACAATTTTTGGAGGTTTAAAGGCAGAAATGTGACACTTATTATTTTATAAAAGCACTTACATTAATTCTTCTGTTAAAACTTGAGCTTTAAAGTTGTTTAAATTGTTGTTTAAAGGGTTTTAGATTGCACAACATTACGTCGTCATGGCAACAAAGTGTCAAATTAGGGACAGTACATCGTCATGGCAACAAAATTGTAAAAATTAGGGACATTACGTCATCATGACAACGGAGTTGTAAAATTAGGGACATTACGTGGTCATGGCAACGGAGTTGTAAATTAGGGACATTACGTCGTCATGGCAACAAAGTTGTAAAATTAGGGACATTACGTCGTCATGGCAACAAAGTTGTAAAATTAGGGACATTACGTCGTCATGGCAACGGAGTTGTAAAATTAGGGACATTACGTCATCATGGCAACGGAGTTGTAAAATTAGGGACATTACGTCATCATGCAACGGAGTTGTCAAATTAGGGACATTACGTCATCATGGCAACGGAGTTGTAAAATTAGGGACATTACGTCATCATGGCAACGGAGTTGTAAATTAGGGACATTACGTCGTCATGGCAACAAAGTTGTAAAATTAGGGACATTACGTCGTCATGGCAACAAAGTTGTAAAATTAGGGACATTATGTGGTCATGCAACAAAGTTGTAAAATTAGGGATATTACGTTGTCATGGCAACAGAGTTGTAAAATTAGGGACATTACGTGGTCATGGCAACAAAGTTGTAAAATTAGGGACATTATGTGGTCATGGCAACAAAGTTGTAAAATTAGGGACATTACGTGGTCATGGCAACAAAGTTGTAAAATTAGGGACATTACGTCGTCATGGCAACGGAGTTGTAAAATTAGGGACATTACGTGGTCATGGCAACAAAGTTGTAAAATTAGGGACATTACGTCGTCATGGCAACGGAGTTGTAAAATTAGGGACATTACGTCGTCATGGCAACAAAGTTGTAAAATTAGGGACATTACGTCGTCATGGCAACGGAGTTGTAAAATTAGGGACATTACGTGGTCATGGCAACAAAGTTGTAAAATTAGGGACATTACGTGGTCATGGCAACAAAGTTGTAAAATTAGGGACATTACGTCATCATGGCAACGGAGTTGTAAAATTAGGGACATTACGTCATCATGGCAACGGAGTTGTAAATTAGGGACATTACGTCGTCATGGCAACAAAGTTGTAAAATTAGGGACATTACGTCGTCATGGCAACAAAGTTGTAAAATTAGGGACATTATGTGGTCATGCAACAAAGTTGTAAAATTAGCGACATTACGTTGTCATGGCAATAGAGTTGTAAAATTAGGGACATTACGTCATCATGGCAACAAAGTTGTAAAATTAGGGACATTACGTCGTCATGGCAACGGAGTTGTAAAATTAGGGACATTACGTGGTCATGGCAACAAAGTTGTAAAATTAGGGACATTACGTGGTCATGGCAACGGAGTTGTAAAATTAGGGACATTACGTGGTCATGGCAACAAAGATGTAAAATTAGGGACATTACGTCATCATGGCAACGGAGTAGTAAAATTAGGGACATTACGTCATCATGCAACAAAGTTGTAAAATTAGGGACATTACGTCATCATGGCAACGGAGTTGTAATATTAGGGACATTACGTGGTCATGGCAACAAAGTTGTAAAATTAGGGACATTACGTGGTCATGGCAACGGAGTTGTAAAATTAGGGACATTACGTGGTCATGGCAACGGAGTTGTAAAATTAGGGACATTACGTCATCATGCAACAAAGTTGTAAAATTAGGGACATTACGTCATCATGCAACAAAGTTGTAAAATTAGGGACATTACGTCATCATGGCAACGGAGTTGTAAAATTAGGGACATTACGTCATCATGGCAACGGAGTTGTAAAATTAGGGACATTACGTCATCATGCAACAAAGTTATAAAATTAGGGACATTACGTCATCATGCAACAAAGTTGTAAAATTAGGGACATTACGTCATCATGCAACAAAGTTGTAAAATTAGGGACATTACGTCATCATGGCAACGGAGTTGTAAAATTAGGGACATTACGTCATCATGGCAACGGAGTTGTAAAATTAGGGACATTACGTCATCATGGCAACGGAGTTGTAAAATTAGGGACATTACGTCATCATGCAACAAAGTTATAAAATTAGGGACATTACGTCATCATGCAACAAAGTTGTAAAATTAGGGACATTACGTCATCATGCAACAAAGTTGTAAAATTAGGGACATTACGTCATCATGGCAACGGAGTTGTAAAATTAGGGACATTACGTCATCATGCAACAAAGTTGTAAAATTAGGGACATTACGTCATCATGGCAACGGAGTTGTAAAATTAGGGACATTACGTCGTCATGGCAACAAAGTTATAAAATTAGGGACATTACGTCATCATGGCAACGGAGTTGTAAAATTAGGGACATTACGTCATCATGGCAACGGAGTTGTAAAATTAGGGACATTACGTCATCATGCAACAAAGTTGTAAAATTAGGGACATTATGTCATCATGGCAACGGAGTTGTAAAATTAGGGACATTACGTCGTCATGGCAACAAAGTTGTAAAATTAGGGACATTACGTCATCATGGCAACGGAGTTGTAAAATTAGGGACATTACGTCATCATGGCAACGGAGTTGTAAAATTAGGGACATTACGTCATCATGGCAACGGAGTTGTAAAATTAGGGACATTACGTCATCATGGCAACAAAGTTGTAAAATTAGGGACATTACGTCATCATGGCAACGGAGTTGTAAAATTAGGGACATTACGTCGTCATGGCAACAAAGTTGTAAAATTAGGGACATTACGTCGTCATGGCAACAAAGTTGTAAAATTAGGGACATTACGTCATCATGGCAATGGAGTTGTAAAATTAGGGACATTACGTCATCATGGCAACAAAGTTGTAAAATTAGGGACATTACGTCATCATGGCAACGGAGTTGTAAAATTAGGGACATTACGTCATCATGGCAACGGAGTTGTAAAATTAGGGACATTACGTCGTCATGGCAACAAAGTTGTAAAATTAGGGACATTACGTCATCATGGCAACAAAGTTGTAAAATTAGGGACATTACGTCATCATGGCAATGGAGTTGTAAAATTAGGGACATTACGTCATCATGGCAACGGAGTTGTAAAATTAGGGACATTACGTCATCATGCAACAAAGTTGTAAAATTAGGGACATTACGTCGTCATGGCAACGGAGTTGTAAAATTAGGGACATTACGTCGTCATGGCAACAAAGTTGTAAAATTAGGGACATTACGTCATCATGGCAACGGAGTTGTAAAATTAGGGACATTACGTCATCATGCAACAAAGTTGTAAAATTAGGGACATTACGTCATCATGGCAACGGAGTTGTAAAATTAGGGACATTACGTCATTATGCAGCAAAGTTGTAAAATTAGGGACATTACGTCATCATGGCAACAAAGTTGTAAAATTAGGGACATTACGTCATCATGGCAACGGAGTTGTAAAATTAGGGACATTATGTCGTCATGGCAACGGAGTTGTAAAATTAGGGACATTATGTCGTCATGGCAACGGAGTTGTAAAATTAGGGACATTACGTCATCATGGCAACGGAGTTGTAAAATTAGGGACATTACGTCATCATGCAACAAAGTTGTAAAATTAGGGATATTACGTCATCATGCAACAAAGTTGTAAAATTAGGGACATTACGTCATCATGCAACAAAGTTGTAAAATTAGGGACATTACGTCATCATGGCAACAAAGTTGTAAAATTAGGGACATTATGTCGTCATGGCAACGGAGTTGTAAAATTAGGGACATTACGTCATCATGCAACAAAGTTGTAAAATTAGGGACATTACGTCATCATGGCAACAAAGTTGTAAAATTAGGGACATTACGTCATCATGCAACAAAGTTGTAAAATTAGGGACATTACGTCATCATGCAACAAAGTTGTAAAATTAGGGACATTACGTCATCATGGCAACAAAGTTGTAAAATTAGGGACATTATGTCGTCATGGCAACGGAGTTGTAAAATTAGGGACATTACGTCATCATGCAACAAAGTTGTAAAATTAGGGACATTACGTCATCATGGCAACGGAGTTGTAAAATTAGGGACATTACGTCATTATGCAGCAAAGTTGTAAAATTAGGGACATTACGTCATCATGGCAACAAAGTTGTAAAATTAGGGACATTACGTCATTATGCAGCAAAGTTGTAAAATTAGGGACATTACGTCATCATGGCAACGGAGTTGTAAAATTAGGGACATTACGTCATTATGCAGCAAAGTTGTAAAATTAGGGACATTACGTCATTATGGCAACAAAGTTGTAAAATTAGGGACATTACGTCATTATGCAGCAAAGTTGTAAAATTAGGGACATTACGTCATCATGGCAACAAAGTTGTAAAATTAGGGACATTACGTCATTATGCAGCAAAGTTGTAAAATTAGGGACATTACGTCATTATGCAGCAAAGTTGTAAAATTAGGGACATTACGTCATCATGGCAACAAAGTTGTAAAATTAGGGACATTACGTCATTATGCAGCAAAGTTGTAAAATTAGGGACATTACGTCATCATGCAACAAAGTTGTAAAATTAGGGACATTACGTCATCATGGCAACGGAGTTGTAAAATTAGGGACATTACGTCATTATGCAACAAAGTTGTAAAATTAGGGACATTACGTCATTATGCAACAAAGTTGTAAAATTAGGGACATTACGTCATCATGGCAACAAAGTTGTAAAATTAGGGACATTACGTCATCATGGCAACGGAGTTGTAAAATTAGGGACATTACGTCATTATGCAACAAAGTTGTAAAATTAGGGACATTACGTCATTATGCAACAAAGTTGTAAAATTAGGGACATTACGTCATCATGCAACAAAGTTGTAAAATTAGGGACATTACGTCATCATGGCAACGGAGTTGTAAAATTAGGGACATTACGTCATTATGCAACAAAGTTGTAAAATTAGGGACATTACGTCATTATGCAACAAAGTTGTAAAATTAGGGACATTACGTCATCATGGCAACAAAGTTGTAAAATTAGGGACATTACGTCATCATGGCAACAAAGTTGTAAAATTAGGGACATTACGTCGTCATGGCAACGGAATTGTAAAATTAGGGACATTACGTCGTCATGGTAACAAATTTGTAAAATTAGGGACATTACGTCGTCAAGGCAACGGAGTTGTAAAATTAGGGACATTACGTCGTCATGGCAACAAAGTTGTAAAATTAGGGACATTACGTCATCATGGCAACAAAGTTGTAAAATTAGGGACATTACGTCATCATGGCAACAAAGTTGTAAAATTAGGGACATTACGTCATCATGGCAACAAAGTTGTAAAATTAGGGACATTACGTCATCATGGCAACAAAGTTGTAAAATTAGGGACATTACGTCATCATGGCAACAAAGTTGTAAAATTAGGGACATTACGTCGTCATGGCAACGGAGTTGTAAAATTAGGGACATTACGTCATCATGGCAACGGAGTTGTAAAATTAGGGACATTACGTCGTCATGGCAACAAAGTTGTAAAATTAGGGACATTACGTCATCATGGCAACGGAGTTGTAAAATTAGGGACATTACGTCGTCATGGCAACAAAGTTGTAAAATTAGGGACATTACGTCGTACAACGTCGTGCGTGATTTAATGACAGTAAAATCATGTTCACACACATATTGTTTATGTGTTTATACTTTTGAAACAGTATTTTAATGTGGACAGCTGCAAACATTGTCTGTGTTAAACATTTTGCATCAAATGCAGTTGCTTGAGCTTAGCTTGTATCGAATCCACAACATTCCTTTAATACTTATTAGATAGAAACTCCATTTATTCTCCAGAGCAAAAACATTTTCTTCTGTCTCTCCCAAAAAATGATGCACCCCCTTCAGCAGCTTAACAGCAATATTCAGCTGACT
>JAVLUX010000195.1:560000-562500 GCA_032164185.1 Moxostoma hubbsi | reverse complement strand
TAATTTGTTTTGCTTCCCCTTTGGCCCACGGCGGGCTGTGAAAACACAGATGTGAATGCGAGGAAACGCTCTTAAATTAGGACTGAAGAACGCCAGACGGCTGCTCATCATCTCGATGAAGTCACTGGAGCACAGGCCGACATTTAAAACATCTCTATCATAGGAACTGACCCACATGTGGTGAATTTAATTAAGGAAAGACAATGTAATCAAAGGTTTGCAGTGAATTAAAGCTGATGGTTCTGGATCTTATGACTTCTTTTTTCCAAGCAGGCCGAAAAATACACTTTGAAGGAATATTCCGGATTAAATCGACAACATTTGTGGCAAAACACAGGAAATATGTTACAGCCGAGTGGGTCTAGCGGCACATGTGGCATCTGGGGCCGTTCTGAAATCGCTGCGACGAGCAGGGCAGAAGAAGTACGCAATTGGGCGGGTGGAGGTATGGTATCTGGGGTTCTACTTGGGTCATGGTCAGGTGCACAGGCCCCAAAATTGATAAAGCCACAGTGATTGCGACCTGCCCAAGACCCAAGACCAAAAAGTAGGCGAGACAGTTCCTGGGGCTGACTGGCTGGCTATTATCAGTTATTATAAGGTTTGTGCCTAATTATTCGGACATCACCAGCCCACTGACTGACCTCACTAAAAAGGGAGTTCCAGACCCGGTCCAGTGGACGGAGCCGGTAAAAGCTGCACTTTGTGGTGGGCCACTTATGCATTCCCCTGATTTCTCACTCCCTTTTTTTTTGCAGATGGACCTGTCGGACAGGGGGCTGGGTAGGGCACATTTTACATTTACATTTATGCATTTGGCAGACTCTTTTATCCAAAGTGACTTACAGTGCACTTATTACAGGGACAATCCCCCCGGAGCAACCTGGAGTTAAGTGTCTTACTCAAGGACACAATGTTGGTGACTGTGGGGATCAAACCAGCAACCTCCTGATTACCAGTTATGTGCTTTAGCCCACTACACCACCACCAAAGTGACTTACAGTGCACTTATTACAGGGACAATCCCCCCGGAGCAACCTGGAGTTAAGTGTCTTACTCAAGGACACAATGGTGGTGGCTGTGGGGATCAAACCAGCAACCTCCTGATTACCAGTTATGTGCTTTAGTCCACTACACCACCACCAAAGTGACTTACAGTGCACTTATTACAGGGACAATCCCCCCGGAGCAACCTGGAGTTAAGTGTCTTACTCAAGAACACAATGGTGGTGACTGTGGGGATCAAACCTACTATTTATCGGAACGAGAATTCACCCTCTGTTCAGACCATACACCACTCCGATGGCTCCACCGCATGAAGGATGCCAATGGCCGGATTACTTGTTGGTATCTGGCACTCCAGCCATTTAAGCTTTAGGTGGTCCACAGGCTGGGGGTGCAGATGGCTGTCTGCGGTTTTTGAGGTGTGGGGAATTCATGTCATATTCTCCAATTCTCTTGCCCTCTCGACATTTAACTTTTTTGGATATTTCAATTCCCACCCCAAAATTTTTTATTTCTCAAACATTCTAAAAAAGATAGTTTAGATCATGTTTGCAGCATTACGATATCTAAAATTCCCAATAGCTCCTTTTGCCCATTTGCCTCTATGATCAATTATCTTAAGTCACTGCCTCACACTTCAGCTTCTACCCCCATATTTATTAATTCTTCAGGGGACCCCATGACTCGCCATGTTCGCATCTCATCTTTCTACTACACGTATAGGTTGCAGTCTCTCCCCTCGATCGTATTCCGGCCATTCTTTCAGAATAGGAGTTCCACAGTAGCAGCTGTACAAGGACACCTTGAGTCTTCCATCAAGATGCTGGGATGATGGTCTTCTTCAGCATACAAGACAAACATACAGCCCAAACCTCAGCTCAAATTAAGCAACTCGTCAAGGGTACAATTTCCTACACTTCTGGAGGTGAAAAGATCCACTCATAATCACCCAAGCATTGTTATCCTTTTCAAGGGTATTACACAAACAAATGCTCCCCTCCCTCCTACCATCCAAGCATTGTTATCCTTTTCAAGGGTATTACACAAACAAATTCTCCCCTCCCTCCTACCATCCAAGCATTGTTATCCTTTTCAAGGGTATTGCACAAAAAATGCTCCCCTCCCTCATACTCCTACAAGCATTGTTATCCTTTTCAAGGGTATTGCACAAACAAATGCTCCCCTCCCTCATACCATCCAATCATTGTTATCCTTATCAAGGGTAATGCACAAAAAATGCTCCCCTCCCTCATACTCCTACAAGCATTGTTATCCTTTTCAAGGGTATTGCACAACATTGCTCCCCTCCCTCAACTATGTTACAAACTTTGGTTATTCTTTCCAAGAATATTGCCTGACCAAACGCTTGTCCATTTCAGGGCTCAAAGGCATTGCAAGCATTGGTTACTCTTTTCAAGGGTATTGCACAACAAATGCCCCCTTCCCTTCATGTGTCATAAGCATGGGTTATCCTATTCAAGGGTATTGCATGACC